>BMAW01065306.1:950966-999988 GCA_019974015.1 Nephila pilipes | reverse complement strand
AAAAAAATTACATGCTGTTTCGGCGTTTTGTACCTGTGATGACTAATCTTCTTCTTGAAACAACATAATGATTCGAGCTTTGGACTTACTGATCAAGTGATTTTAAATTGACTTTGCAGATTATAATGTTTAATTTTAATCTAAGATACGTAGGTATTGGTGAAAGATCGGTGATTTTGAAAATTATATTTTATGATAATGGAAATTTTTGAAAGTTTAGCTACTGGCAATTTGGCTTACTTATGTTTGTCAAAGCTCGGTGATGTAGTATAATGGTATCTGCTTCATCGTTAGAAAGTTACCATTTTTGCAAATTTTGCTATTTTTTATAGATGATTGATGTGCACTCTTTTTATAATATTTTGAATATGAATGAGGATAGTCATTGTTGTGATCACAAACGTTTCGATTCAGCATATAAAAAAACTATAAATTTTTCAGAAAATACAAAAAATGTTACTTGTTGTAATTTTTATAAAAGTTCTGAGTATCCTCTGGGATCTCATTTGGTATATAATAGGAAATATAAAACCCGTATTTTTTGGAACTCTGAATATATTAATTCGGCTTACACTTCAGATAGAAGATCATTCTGTTCACGTATTAAGGATTTTCCCCAAAGTGACTTAATTTCCAATAACATACCCAAATCTCAACGTTCTAGGGATTCTGATCATTTAAACTTAAAGTTTAAGAGGTGCTCTGATAAGAGATGCAAGACATGCGTCATGATGGCTGAAGAGCAGTATGATAGGGATTCAAACTTTTTATTTTGTAAAACTTTTAATTGTATTTATATGATGACTTGTGGTATGTGCCAGTTTAATTATGTTGGGCAAACTTCGGGAACTATAAATATTAGAATTAATCAGCATAGATCTGATGCAAAACACTATAATAGTCGTAAAAATATAGGTCGGATAGAAATTAAACATTTTAATTCACATGAATTTAATACTATTAAAATATATATTATTAAAATTGTACCCAACACAAAAGAAAGATTATGGTTTGAGAATTTTTATATTGGTTTTTATGGTACTGTTTACCCTTATGGACTAAATGCAATATGGAACAATAAAAATGTATTAAACGCAAATAAGCAAAATAACCAAGTATTTTATTACCAAGAAGGATTCTACAGGATTAATAATCCTTATAAATTAACTAGAACTTCTAGAGGAAAACGTAGAAATCGAAAAATAAGAGACTTGTCAACTATTAAAGAAAAAATGTTTCAACTTTGATTAGAATTTGAAAAGAACTATCTCATAGGACATATTAAGCACTTTATGTTCGGACTTAATAAAAGAGAGGTAAAGATTGTCATGAATATTTTGAATAATGAAGTTATTCCGGATTCTCAAGGATTTCATATCATTGGAGATATATGTAGATATCTTTGCCATAAAATGAAAATTGATATGAATATTAATGAAAAATATATTACAGAATATTGCACCTTTCTCTTTATGAATAAATCATTTAATAAAATTAATTTTTCTGGTGTGTTTCAAAAACACATGGCTCTATTTCCAATTAAAAATATCAGGATAAAAAGAGCTTTTAAGTACAATAAAAAACTTGGTAGATCTATTTTTAATTACAATAATATTTCAGAGTCACAAACACCACAAGTGTGTAAATGCAAAGATTATAAACAATATGTTGATTCATTCCATCAACATGTTGTTACGGGAAACATGAACATCGTTAAAAGCGATTTATTGAGAGGTTTCATGAATAAAGGAACTGGATTCAGGCTCATGATTACTAATAGTAACCTTGTAGTGAGAAAACAAATTACTAATGATTTTGACAATTTTATTCTTAAGGTTGCAATTAAATATGGTTTGCCAATTGAGGCATTTGATGAATTTAGGTCATGTGTTTTGAAGAAAATTCTATATTTGAATTTTAAAGTGGATAGGGAAATTACAATTAAAGATCTAAACCTTGATATAGATGATTTGCAGAAGGATTTTGTTATCGTTTATGTAGATAAGGTTCCTGTAAATTATGCAATTATTTGCAAATTTTACTATCATAAATTATTGAGTGAACATGTAATGAATAATAATGCTTTCCAGTTATCCAAATTTAGAAACAGAGAAATAAATAATCGTCTTTTGGCATTCAATAAGAAGGTGGGTTTACACCTTACAAACATTAAATTTCCATATATTTTCTTAACGCCAAAATTTCACAAAAATCCTGTAAAATTTCGAAGTATTACGAATGGATATAACACCTATATCACTAAATCTGGCAAACTTCTTCAATCCATTCTTCAAAAATCTATTGAAAATATTGAAAATACCGCTATTATTAAAAATAGTTTTGAAATTGTCAAAAACATGAAGGAACAAGAGGTATTCTCTGTACATGGATATGATTTTGAAGACCTTTTTAACTCAATAGATATTCAAGATTTAATTAAGGTTCTTACAATTTTATACAATAAATATCATTTTAATCAAACGATAAAACAGGAAAAATTCAATACTCTCGTTAAACTTGTATTACAAGAAAATTTTATAATTTTTGGTCAGAATCTCTATAAACAAATTCAGGGTCTCCCTCAGGGAGGTCCAGCTAGTAATTGTCTGGCCAATTTTTATTTACATTTTTATGAATTAAAACAGATTGACAATGATTCTTACTTTCTTTTTCGTTACATAGATGATCTAATTATTTTAGGTAAAACAGAGGATTTTAAACCAAATATTTCATTTTACCCTAATTACCTCAAATTATTAAAAACTAATCTTAATTCAAATACAGTAGAATTTTTAGATCTCGATTTGCAAATAGTTGACAATAGACTTATTAGTAATATTTTTGATAAAAGAGAGAGATTCAAATTCCATGTAATTAAAATACCTTTTTGGAACAGTACTCTACACAGATCCATTTATAGGAATATTTTATTGGGCTTTTTATTACGTAATAACAAATTAACCACACATAAAATAGACAAATTTAATAACAATAAAAAATTCTTCAAGAACTGTTTAGATCATGATTATCCAATAAATTTCTTAAATACTTATATAAATCACAAATATATTAAACATCTTTGCGAATCGTGATCCAATTTCAAATCCACCACACAACAATAGGTCCACAAAGTCGGCTTGTTAGTGGTCTAGACGTGAAGAATTTATTTATTTACATTTACACAGCTTACATTTTTACTCACTCTCTGGACCGTTATACTCCTTTACCATACAACTTACTACCAACCAATTGTTTGCATCCTTTTACATTTTATTACCAATCAAACAATAATTTAAATCTTTTTTCAATTTATATGGTGATGATGTGTTATATTTTTTCATTTTGAGTATGTGATATACATCTTGAAGCTTAAAGAAAATTCCGTCTTACTACTCGCATATTTGAATCTTCATTTCTTTGAATTTTGTAAGTAATTTTTATATTTTGATCTGTTGATAATTTTTAGAATGATAGATTTTATTTTGTAAATTTTATCGTTGAAATGTTTTGCATTTTTTAATCATTGAACTCTTTTGTAATTTGGATTTCCCAATTCAGCCTACCAGGAATTATAGATTTTATTTTTGTAGATTTTATCTCTGAATTTGTTTGCATCTTCTAATCATGAACTCTTTTGCAATTTGGATTTCCTAATTCAGCCTACCAAGTCGCAAAGGGGGAAGGTTGGTACCATTAAACTAGTTTAACCCCGCTTAATCGGTCCTCAGCCCGATATTGCTTTTTGACTTGCTGGGTTCCATATTTTCATTTATTTTTCTTTCATTGTTACATTTCTTTCTTGATTTTTGTCTTTTTAAATATTTTAAATTTTTCTTTCATAAATTTTCAGTATATATATATATATATGGGATCTAAGACCTGCTGATCTACCATCCCGGAAGGCAGCCATGATGCTTCCAGAGCGCCACCTAGCACTTCAAGAGAGATTCGGAGTAGTGAGATGTGACGTAGATGGAGGAGGAGCCAGACGCTGAATAAGACGGTTCAGGAAATTGCGCTTTAGGTTAGATTGTGCGGGACGTTAAAGCTGTGATGACGAGTGTTTTTATGTTCTGTCCTTCGTCAGCAAATAAACTGTGTGTGTGTAATAAGTAGTTATTATACTGAATCTTTACACACACCACACATATATATATATGCATGTATGTATATATATATATATAACACATCACTCACATATCTAAGTATATATGACGACTTTCAGAAATTAGTTCTTATTCGGCCTCAGATCAAAAGATCAGTAAACCTGCAATGAAAATTGCTGCTAGATTAAATTAGAATTATAATTTTAAGGTTGAATGTTTTACTGAGAAAATTATAACTGTTAAATATCATACGGAATTGGTAAGCAGAAAAGCGAGAATCAAATAGGAAGTAGATAACTCCCCTTAAGTTAAATTTACTCAATATATATTTAGATGTTAAAATTCTTTATTTGTTCATGATCAAATTAGGGAGCTTAAAATCATTGGACCATCCTCAGAGCAAACTAACGCCAGATTAAAATAATTTGAGGTTCGATTGCACAGTTATTCAATTCTTGATAATTTAGCATTCTTTACTTTAGGTTTCGAAGCGAGGGTAACGTGCGAAATTAATCAGGATATGACCATTAAAGGAAAGTAAATAGGATTAAAATTTCAAAGTTGGGTGATCTTTGCTGAAAAAATAATAACTATTGAAAGTCGTACACGAATATGTAAAATAGAAAGACAAGAATTAATTAGGAAGTAGAATTTTGTTAAGTTATTATTTAATTATCCATTCATTCTCCTCCCCATCTCTTCCAATTTAAGAAGGAGTTACTAGCGAAGATATTTTGTCATACAAAACATTCATCAATTAATTTTCATATTGTATAAAATCAGCAAATATATCATCGTATAAAATTACATCATAGTAATAAGATTAAATTAATAGCAATAATAATAATCAAAATATTATCAATAAACAAAATAATACTACTTACTTTAATTCATGACATTAATTGATATTAGTGGGATAACAATGTGTACTAGTACTAAATCTAACATCCTTCCAGGCCAGGAGATACAATGTTTCTCCTGTACTTTCATATTAGATTTGTCCTATTACGCCCCTGAGACAATGCTTTCCCGTAAAGTTTATCTTATAAAGGTGAAGAAAGATTTACAGAGAGTCCTTCAGATAAAAAAGAAAATTAAAGCAATGACTCCTTAATCTTGACGAAGGATTTTGGAATAATTTTGGCTTCTTGGCGACTTTGGCAACAAAAAGATTATTCTTAAAAATTCTGGAATCTATGCGATATCTCCACTGTGTGCGGGAGAAAAGTTACGGACTTTTCCTGAATTTTCCCAGTGGCATCACACTTGGTTAGAGTGGCTATAAAAGGGACAGATGTGAAGCAGGAGGATGAATCCATCGGGAAAGTGATTGGAATCGTACGGCTTTGGCTGAGGGGATCTGCCGAAAATTTATCGGTAGCGTAGACGAGTGAATCTTCCTAGAAGCAGCCTGTAATCTGCCGGAAACTGTCTAAATATGCCTTGTAAGAGTACAGTGTTACTGCGGAGATTCGTCTGTACTGTGAACTAGTAAACTGGTGAAATGAACTTTATTGATACAATTGTGCTGTCACTAAAAGTGCTCTTTTTTCCCCTTTATTGGTGTCCTAATAGCACAAACTGAGTCACGCAAGTACTGTGACTCAGTTAGTGCTATTACTGTCCGAATTCTGCTACCTGTCTGTTCGTCTTGTCCTAAACAGTTGCGAATAAAGCATCATTTACCGTTATCATCAGTATTGGACTCATTCCATTAGTTATACACCAGCATGAGACTTGGAATTTTCGTTACAGAGTATTATTACTAACGCATTAGTGATCTATTTCTCATAAGTTTTGGAAAGTATTATATTATCAAAATTAAACAATAAACAAAATTGACATAAAAATACATGACAATATACAAATACTTTTGGAAAGAGAATAAATGTACTTTTACTAAATCTACTCTGGCGCCATTGTTGTTAAATTCTTATACGGCTACATAAAAGTGTCAGCACTCGATTAAATTTTCTTTAAAAATATTAAAATATGTAGACACTATTATCGTAAAATGGATTATAAGAATATAGAGTTCAGCAATTTAAATAATATTCATTCATACATCTCCTTTTGAAAGAGCATAAAATAATTATGATCCATTTATATAAGCTACCTATATATTTTATTTCAGTCAAAAAAGTAGACTCAAATTTCCAGATATTTCTCTGACAGCATCATTACTAGTACTAAAGTTTCAATCAACAACTAATGCATTGTGTAAAATCTCAATAATTTATTTAAAAAATATCACATAACAGTTCTTCATTTCTCAGTGTAACCTGCTCATTTTTGTTTCTGTCTCAGAAAATTTTTTCACTTTCTTAATAAAAAAAAATCTCATATTCTGTAATATAATATGCATTATATTTAATTCCTTTCCTACACATCTCTTAGAGGGATCTGCCTTCTAAATCACGGTCGTTCAGAGATACTTATATGAAAACAATAAGAAGTATACAATCAAAACAAAGCAAGTTTGTCTTCTTAATGATTCAAGACATCAAGAAAAATCACAACGAGTGAATTCTCTCTTTCCACTGTATATTTTCTAAACATACTTCAAACAACAAACTTCGGTATCGTCAGTTCAACAAATACTATTTCATTAAAGGATTGAGGAAAATTGTGATTTAAAATTAAGTGGTACTAAAGAGGCTGTCAAAGAAATTTCCGGAACTGTGGTAAGAAAGTGAACTGCATTACATTATATAGATTCCCTATAAGGTGTGGAAAATGGTTGGACCATTATTATTATTATTTAATATTTACAAAGTGCATTTAATTCAATGCTGATATTATTATGTAACAGTATAATAACTTGCAAATGAAAGGCACCGCAGTAGAATTATTAGATGCACATTTATTCCAATAGTATTTGTATAGTATCACATAAGTTTATGTTACTTTTGTTATTGTTTAATTTTGATAATATGATAATATTTCCCAGTAGTTAAATCTCATACATCACTTATAAGGTAATAATAATACAAATATAATATTATGAAAGCACAGGAGGAAACGTGCAGATCCTGTCCTTAAAGGAAGTTAGATTGAATACTTCGGTTTGTTTTGGTTTTGTTTTGCTAACGTCGCACTGGAAGCAGCACGAGGGAGATAATGGCGATGGACCTCGTAATTTTGAACCTCGCTCAAGTGACGAGGGTGACACCTGAGCTAGCATTCCCCTCTCCTAAATTCCACATCATGTCAGCAGGAGGACTTTGGGCCCTACAGATTTAAAATGCATCAACCCCGGCTACACGGCGAGTCTTTTGTGGCCAAGGCTCAAACACAGATTGAATACTAGTGTACATTGTTTTCCCATAACATAAAATATTTTCTTATAAATATTATTATTTTTCTCATTAATATCATTAATAACTCCATCGTATATACTAGGAATTGTGATTTTATATGACGATATGTACTGATTTTATACATTCGGAAATTACAGTATGAATATTTTGTGAGAATACGAACCCTGGCCAGTGACTCCCTCTTAAAATTGGTGGACAAATGTAAGGATAATTAATCATAAATTAATCAAAATTCTATTTCCAATTTAATCTTGCATATCAAAATATAAATTTTAAAAAGGAAAAGATGAAGTTGAAAAATAAAGAAAAAGTATTCTTTTTTTTAAATATCCATATTTACTCTTCTTTATTATTTTTATATTTTAAGCTGCTCTTATTAAATTTGAAAGGATAATAAGCTTCCCAACTAAGTTTGTGAAAATTATCAAGGAATTTGTTAATAACATGTATATTAATCAGTAGTCTATTATTTCAAAAATATAATTATAAATAATGTTTCCAAAAATGCTAAGACTTCAGTAACTAGTGTGCAACGCATTTTATGAATTGTAAAGCTAAATTTACCTCTCGAATTGTAAATATTTCAAAATATTTTAATATCTTCATACCTTTAAAAAATATCTAAGAATACAGATTCATTGAAATTATTATTAGTTTTCAAAAGTTTGAAATACTCAGAATAAAAAGATTAAAATGAATAACATCCATTACAATTACTAATTTGAACGATTACAATATCATCAATATATCTAAACATATTAAAATTGTTATATTCAACATAATTATATTCATAGTAATTTAAATAAATATTAGCCAAACAGTTATTTGCAAGCTCACTTTGTGGTATATCTTTAATCTGCTTGTACATTTTATTATTATATTATTATTATTATTATTATATTATTATTATTATTATTATTATATAATTTTCATCTAAAACTAAGCAATTAAATTTTTCGTGGGCTATAACCGTATTAATATTAAATTTCTTATAAATGTCTTTTAGTACTTTATATATATAAAATAAGATCAACTATATGTATTAAATTAAAAATATCTTTAAAACCATAGCTATAAATAGCAGAATTCCGTTTATTTTTAAAGTATTTAAGTACATTAGCACTTTTTTAATAATAGCAGTTCTATTTAAATTGTCTACAATATTTCGCAAAATTTTTTGTAATGCTTTACCCTCAAAAGTTATGTAAGAATTCAATCCATTAGTAACTGTACTAAATTTAATAGGAATTTTATGAAATTTTGGGGTTAAAATAGTGTGAGGTAATTTAACCTCATTTATACTATCCTAAATATTCCTACAAAAATTATAATTCTATGAAGCATTTCTATCTGACGATTTAAACTCTGAATGCATCATTCAACTTGATGATAGGGCTGTGGAAAAAAGAGGAAATTTATACGCATTGAAATCTGCTTGTTACAAATACCTTCATCTTACAGTGTTTGTCACAAATAACAAATGTTTCAGAAGACTAAGAGAAATAGAATTAATAAAAAGTGAACGTCTCATAAGTTTTTATTTAAAAAAAAATCACAAGAGTGTTAAATAATTCAACAGATTGTAATCTTTGTTTTGAACCGTTAGTTTTCAAACATATTGAGGTTTCTATATAGGAACGAATTATTTGTCCCGAAAGAATGGAACATTTTAAAAGATTCCAAAAAATACGTTATGTTTATAAACAAAAAATTCCCTAAACTTTCACCACAAGCACGAGTGCAGGTTAAGATATCAAAAAAAAAAATCAAATTTGTAAAAACATTTTGAAACTAATGCCAAAAAATGTGGACTTTTATCATTTATCCATGGTCATATTTTTATAGACATTTTTTTCCTCTAAATAGCAACGAGTTGACGCCATTTGCATTTGAATCTGTTTCGTTAGCATTTTTTTCTCTTTCTTTACATATCATTTGAAAAAAATAAATTTATATGTAATATATCTAACTTTTAACAGAAATGGCTCAATTTTTCTGAGGATAAATTTCAGTAAAATAAAAATATATCATTTTTATTATTTTCTAGTGTAATAATGCGAAACTTGATTTCCTCTTTCCGGTTTAAATATTTTATTTTTATTATTTTCTAGTGTAATAATGCAAAACTTGATTCCCTTTAAAACTTGATTTATTTAAGTTATATTTTTATTTTCAGAGTAAATGGATCACCGTCAAAATTATTTTCTTTAAATAGTCCTTTTTACAAACTTTTATTTAAATTACAGTGCTATTGAACATATTGAAACGTTGCCTCATTCTCAGATAATTACAGTTAAGAATTAAATAGATAATTTAGAACAACCCAGTAATTTTATATCCGTGATCGTATAGTTATACAAAGGTGAATGAGATAATGATCAAGGACTGAAATTAGAACGCTCGAACATATAAAGAGACATAATGCTTGATTCAAATATTAAGTTATTAAATCTAGGATCCCGGGTTATTTTGCTTTGATAAGATAATTGAACATAATTGAAACTCACGTACCTTTTAAAAGTGGAAAATGTATTTAGATTTCGCAAGATTAAATACGAAGACAACAGACATGGGGTTAATCTTCTAGTTTACATAAAAGCTTCAAAAAAGTATTTTAATTAATCACGCTCCATCCTTTCCTCATATCTCCAAAAAGGTTATACTGGATTTTCCTATTAGATTGATACGTCGCTAATCCAGTGCTGAAAGGCGAAGCCAGTTAAAGTAGAATTAGACTCGTAATCATTAGACTTGATGTGAGTAATTTCTTTTTCATATTGTGTGAGCAACAATTTATAAAGAGAGGACATGGGATATTTGCCAAGCTCTGGAAAGGGTCCCAGAACGGTGAACAACTTAATGAAGGAAACACCGTTTTTTGAAATAAAGATTTTTTTTTAAATAGTTATTTGTAATTTTAATTTTTTTTAAACGCGCAAATTCTAAGAATCACAAAAAATACAAATCAAACCATTTATTTAACTTTATATTTCACACATACACAATGAAGTTCAAATCGTTAATCGAATATTTAAAAGAATAAGAATTTCCACAATACAGGGCAACAGCAAGGGAGCAATATCAGTGACTTTTGAGATTTCCTGAGAACATGCATTATAAACCTTTTATTTGTATTGATATGCACCATACTGCGTTTATAGATATATATACAAAAAATAATTGGTTAATTAAACAAACCTCCAAAGAACTGGAGTTCTAACTCTTTTATTTGCAGTTAAATGCCACGAAATAAAGCTGTGCACTGACATACATCAAATCAAAATTATTAATTTATAAGAACTACTAATTATAACACGTTCAAAACATATTTGTGGACGTGATAGCCTGAGGTCATGGTCGTGGATTCGCGGCCAGAGGTTTTCTTCGACTCGTGGATTCGAGTCTGGATGCCACTAAAGACCCACCGTGGAGCGAGGCTGATGAATTTAAATCTATCGTGGCTCTATGTCCTCCGGTTAGAGTGGTGAGGAAGTTTGGAGAGGGGGAGCCAGCTTAGATGTCGTCCTCGTCACTTGACCGAGGTTCGAAATTCGCAAATATCTCTCGTGTTGCTTCTTAGTGCGACGTTAATAATCAATCACATCGTAATTTAAAATATCTTGTACTTCCTTATAAATGACAAAATTTAGTATTGAATCATAATTGTCTGATATCTAAATAAATTGAAAATGCTCTAAAATAATCGAAACATTTTGCTATGTAAACTGAAAATATTAATATTTTCAATCGGCAATTACAACCAAATTTGGAAGCCAGCAACAGTATCTTCGTAATTTAAAATGTGTCGTACTTCCGAATAAATGACAAAACATCGAAATAGAAATAACATTTTCTGGTACGAGAATAACATATGTGGAACCCAAAATAAAGCGAACTACAACCAAATAGGAAACCAACAACAGCCTTCGTCCTAATGAGAATTGGCTGCCCATCGCAAGATCTCTACAAATTGATTAGGTAGTAGACAGAGTTCATGGAAGCTTAGGAAGTAATGTTCCGTCCTATCATCAGCAGGTGAATTGTTAGTATCTCGGACTGACCCTTTCTAACGTTCGCATTACACGTTGTATTGAATTCGGGAACACACATCAGGAAACACAAGACCCGTTCTCACTTCGTTAACTTTACTTTGAGTAGCATCGAATGCGCAGAGAATCCGTTTGTAGGCATTGTCATCAAGATCGTTCATGATTAAACAATGAGTTTCTTCTTCAGTGACGATTCCAACGAAAAGGGAATTTCCTATTTAGGAGTCTAACTTGGTTTGTGGAGCGTCGGGTTCCAATTTTAACACTGAAATTGCGTCTATTTTAGAGTTCAGGTCTGATTTCAGTGACAACAGATAGATTGAAAAAAAGAATTATTTTAAGTTATATTGCAAAAACAGTTATGTTAATATTCGGTAATTTTAAAATTAATTAGAAATTTTCTTTTCAAAACCTAGCAAAAAATCATAATTTGAGCAAACATTGAAATTATATTAATAAATTATTACTATTTTAAACCATTTCTAATAAAAGTCTATAAACATTTTTCTTGCGGATAAATTTGATTACTTAAAAATGTTGTGAGTTAATTAGAAGTCATATATGAGTTCAACTTTACCCATCAGATTCATCTTCAATCTTTGTGGAAATTATTAAAAGTTAAATTTTATTTTCATTATAATTGTGGGAATTACGAAATATTAAAAAATATATATAATTTTATTACCAATCTCATTATATTCTCATATGCCAAAATAAAATATTTGGCTCACAATTATTGGCCATTCAGCCTTAAATTTAAGAAAATGGAATCAAAATCCCTTTAATAACATATTTAACACTACCTTGGGATTCAAATTAGTTTATCTGCTCAAGTTTTCTAACAGAGACTCATTGAATATAGCTTAATTTTATTAGCACGCATTCATTACAAAGCATGGAAATTTGGAAGAATATTTTAAATATTTGTGAAAGCACAAACCAATTGCTCAATTTAAGTCACTTAAAAATTTTACGTAATACATTAGATATTAAATTTTCTTAACATGGATGTGTGGTAAACAAAATAATGAAAATATATATTGAAAAAGAAGAGTAAAAGAAACTTTTGTGTAAATTTTAATGTGAGATAGGACTCAATATTTGCTACGAGAAAATATCGTAAAACTAGAGATGTCAGGATAAAATTCATTCTGCAAATTAATTGTTTCTTATGTACAGAATGCTGTAAATTATAGCTATTTATGTTGATTTTTTTTGGTCTCGGAAAGCCGTAAATGGAAGTAACCCTTAGTATAGTAAAGTATTAATTATTGTCCCAGGATGTCATAAAGTTTGAATCATTACTAAAAATAATCGAGATACATTAAAATGCCATTACAAAATATTGAAAACACTAAAGAAATAACAACACTAGGAAAACACATTAAAAATGCAATACAATATATCACTTGAAAACAGTTAATCAGAAATGTATTGTCTCTATTAAGCATGCGGCCTCGGTTGAATAATGGTCATGGTTTTCCGATTCGTGGACGGCGATTTTCGTTCAGTCGCGGGTTCGATCCTTGGTTGCTAAAGACCCGCCGTGTAGCCGGGGCTGATGCACGTTAAGTCTGTTGGGACTCAAAGTTCTCCCGTTGGTGTGGTGTGAAAGTTAGGTGAGAGGGTGCCAGCTCAAGAATTGTCGTCGTCACTTGACCAAGGCTCAAAATTACGAGGTCCGTTGGGGGTAACCCTCGTGTTCTTTCTAGTGCGACATTAATAAACACTAAACAAAAAAATAAATCTCTATTAAGCATTTTATAAGGTTTACGTATACGAGGAAGTATTGTACAGTTTTAATTATAATATCAATAATTCGATATAAAAACCAACGTTTTTAAAAACAACGTTTTTATATGGTGGCAAAGTTTATTAAAGAAATTATTGAAATATTAGTTAAAACGGTTAGCTATTTTTAACTTTAAAATTTACTTAAAAAGAGACATTTGTGAGCGTATTAAAAAATTCATAATACTCATAAAATCAAAACATGCATTTGAAAGTTTGTAAGTCATTCTATTAAAAAAATGGGAACCAGAATTCAGAAGAAATTATTGTGATAAGACATGGCGCAAATATTGGAAACTTTCTTTCTTGCGAATGATTACTGACTAAAAGTCAGCAACTCTTACTATTTTGGAGATAGTAAAGGGGAGATAATATCTCCCCTTTGTGAGTACAAAAGTCTTACGATACCTCATGTGGCGCGGGAAGTGCCCGGTGTTCCCAGAGGGGGAAAGAATTTTTTTCCTCAATCCTAAAAGCGCCTAGAGAAAAGAATATTTTGACTTATTACAATTATTGAAATATTAGTTAAAACTTATCGCAAACATCTAAATATTGCATTGTTAGGCAAGTACGAACGATTCCCAAAATTTCAAAGCTCTAACTTGATGGGAAGTTGGTTAAATTAACGATCAAAAATTTGATGACACACACACACACTCACACACACACCAAGTGAAATTCAGAAAAACGGTTTAATAAAAAATAAACCAAGATATCTGGTTAAAACTTAATTTACATATAAATAGATTCGTATGTAAATAATGTTGTAAATTACAGCTGTTAATGTTGATTTATTTAGCTCCAGGAAGCCGTAAATTGAAATAACACTCAGTATCCTAAAGCCTTAATTATTGTCCCAGGGGATCGTTAAGTTTTAATTATTACTTAAAACAATGTAAATAGAAACTGAACTTATATTTATTATTCTTAAACTTCTCTTTATAGTCACCATTCAGAGTTTTCCTAGCGTTTCTTGACTTTTTGAAATCCGTCATTGTAGAACTTAGCAGATTGAACTCTACTACCAAACAAATTAACATTAATAGCAGTAACTTACAACATTATGAACAAAAGGATAAATTAACACGTGGAATAAATTTTAACCAGATATTTTGATTAGTTTTCAGTATTAGTTAAAAATCCACAATACTCGTATATATACGAATAAGATGGAAAGTCAACTGTCCACCATGAATTGTACAGTTACAGATAAGACACCAGTTTACGCGATATTTTAAATAATCAGATCTCGGCAGTTTGCAGAAAGGCTTATTATTGACTATCACCTAGTGGAGGGGGGGTTAATGTCTAAAAAAATCTGAAATTGTGGGCATAGCAAGAATAATTGTATCAAAAATTATGAACAGGTACCAAATAGAACAAAAGATTTATTTCAAAATGGGGAAAATTTCAGCAAGAAATGGTGTGCGTCCCTTGCCGAAACTTTTAACACAGAACTAAAAAAAAATAACAAAAGACTTAAATCTCAGGTGAGAAAATCCCATTTCAAACAAAAAAATAATCACCAATTTTTCATTGTCTATCACCTCTAATTCAGTACACTGTATGGGGATATTACTGACGGGAGAGGACATCTGTTTGGTGTAATGTAGTGTAATATTGTCTTTTGAATTTTTCATTTTATAAATAATATTCTGATGTATTCAATATTTTAAATTTTACTCAATACAAAGGTTCAAAGATTAAAATCTTATGAACATAGTGACTATGGCCCTGAGAAAAAGTAATCATCATATTTCTTTAATTACCGACTAACATTAATCATTTCATAACCCGAACGATAACACTACACATTCATTTACAACATAAATACAATCGTCTTATTTATCGTATTAGGAATTTATTGAGTTAAAATTAACATGTATATTATTCATCAGTATGATTTGTTACTTTTTAATTATATATACGTGACTGCGACTATTTCCGAGACATTTGTAGCTCTCTCTCCCTTTCTCTCTCTCTCTCTCTCTCTCTCTCCATTTTCAAAATATCAAACATTGCAAAACATTTTTTCACAAATTATTCCTGAGGGCTGACCAAATTTTCTGTTCATACTAACATAACATTATTTGTAAAAGATGTTACGCCGAATGACTTTATAACTTTTATTATTCTATTTCTTATATTTAAAATTATTGTTTGTAGTAATTCTTCAGATTGCTGCTTAATATTTTGGTTTTAAATGGAAGAATATTAATGAGTTTATGATACAAATAAGTTTCAACTGAATACAGAATAGAAAACAATTCCAAAAATTGCAATCATTATTTTAATGACATTTCGTATTTATTACAAAGAAATAAATGAGAAAAACAAGTGAACTACGAAAAATAACGTAGTTAAATTAATTCTAGACATGAAATAAATCTTAATGAGCTTGAGGATTGTCAATTTGAAAAAAAAAATGTGAAATATAAATTTATTATTCTTTTTTAAACTAACATTCATAACTGAACACAGAATTTATTCTTCTCGTAAAAACTGTCTTTTTTGTTACAATATTTATTCTTCATTTCAAAAATCTGATTTTTTAACATAACCTTAGAGACAAAAACAAATTAAATTGGAAAAATAACAAGTAACTAAATATGGATGCCAGACAAATAACAAAAATTAAGATAATTTTAATGAACTCGGAGAGGAGATAATTAGTTTGAAGAAAAACATTGAAAAAAAACAATAAATTTAGTTATTCTATTTTATAAATCAATGTTCGCATTACTGATAACAAAGTTGTTTTCATTCAAGTGATATTTGGATGAACTATTCATCCATGTTGAAATAGATTAGTATATATCTTTATTTATTTTGCCTAGTGCAATTTCCATTATTATGATGGAATCATCAAAAATTTTTAGAGCTATAGTTAATGAAAAAAATTAGGATTTGATTAAATTTTTAATCATTACGATTCAAAATTTACTTGTAATATAACAAAAATTATAAGCCTATAGGATTTATCTGGATATAACAGCAGTAAAAAATAACTCTTTCTTCGAATTCATTGTACAATTAGATTAAAAAGTGATTCAAATATTTACGGACCTACACGCTCTCTAAATTTATAAAAATCGCGTATATCATAAATCTATTTCATATTTAATTTGTAAATCTTAGCAAAGCAGCAGAACTTCCCAAAATCGAACAGATTTAATATAAATGTGGGAGGGATTGCTTTCTGGAATTATCCAAAAAATAAAAATTTACCTTTTTTAGAAGTACAATTTTCTCACTTTCCATACAAACTGATCTAATATACATTTTAATTTGTATATCTGTTTAATATAAACAAATTACTATGAACATACGGGTTATTAAGAAAAACGCAATACATTATTTCTCTTCAAAACAATTAATCTGAAATGTGTTGTCTCTATAAGCATTTTATAAGGTTTACAGATACGAAAGCGTATTGCAAAGGTTTAATTATGATACCAAAAAATAACCAAGATATCTGGATAACAGCTATTTTACATATAAATTGATTTTTATGTATATAATGTTGTAAATTACAGCTATTCATGTTGATTTATTTGGTTTCAGGAAGCCATAGATTGAGGCAACACTCAATATCGTAAAGTTTTTATTATTTTCACAGGGTACAGTAAAGTTTTATTATTACAAAAATAATTTAATTATAAACATAATTTATATTTACTATTCTTAATTCTTCTCTTTTACATAGTCACCATTTAAGGCTATTCATTTCTTCTAGCATTTCTTGACCTTTCTTAGTCCGTCAATGAAGAACTCAGTAAATTGAACTATACTACCAAAGAAATTAATATTAACAGCCGTAACTTACATCATTATGAGCAAAAGGATCAATTAACATACGGTTTAAATTTTATCCAAATATCTCCGTTATTTCTTAGTAATAGTAAAGACTTTATGATATCCAATCGTATTTAATCCATATTTTTCCATCAAATTTTATTCCAAGTTACAAAAGCATCTTCGTCACCTTTATAGCAATCATTTTAGTTTATCACATAATCAATTTTAAAATGTTAAATTCAACATATTTAGTAAATAAATAGTCACCAATGGTTATTAATTCCCCTGCATTAGCCAAAAAAAACTAAATTTTTTCCTTAAAACAATGATTAAGGTAGGAAGAAATATAACTTTACGGTTCATAAAGACATCATAAGCAGCTGATGTATCAATTTATCCTTCAATTAATAATCGTGGGGCTCTCTTCAATAAATTTTAAAAACTAGACTTTGTATACTATCTTTTCATTTCAATTATTCGTGAATGCATACACACAATGCCCTTAAAAACGAAAGCCATCTATACTTCCAATTCAGTGGTTGTCCTTTTCTTGGCTTTTGAAAACCATTTTTGTAGGACCAGCACACTTTTTTTTATATTGATACCGTTTTTAATATTTTGCTTGTTTAAGTATAAACAGTAGAATATAAAGAATATATCTTTAAATCGTTTATAAATATTAAAGTTAACTCACGGTAAACCGATTAAAATCCATGCCTGAAGCTGATTTACATAATTTTAAAATTAGATTTCCGGAATAATAACTACCTAAGACCACGAAAAATTACTGAGTGTAAATAAATTCATTTCTTTCTTCTGGATGAGAGAAACTGCTTTAATAGACGATTCGAATAAGACAGAATAGTGTAATAATTATTAAAGATACAATTATCTAACACATGCAAAATCAAATGCTGCTACATGTCCTTGTTTTTTTAGAGCCATCGAACGTATTATTGTATTTTTATTCTTAAATGAAGACCTGTATTCTGTTCCAATATCATTTTTTCTTCTTGAATAAGTAACATTTTTCTTGAGAATACTTAATATTAAACTTCAGCTCTTATTTGTTCCTTTATGTAATAATTCATTCGAAAAATTCAACCATACCTTTTTTTATACTACTCGCCTTTCTTTTTCACCTATTTTCCTACAATAGTCAACTTTCACGCGATGTGTCTACTTAGCCATATTGCAAAAAGTAATCGAGAAACAAATAATGTTCTCAAAAAGGAATAAAATGATCAACAGGAATTTGGTTATGCTAAGAAGTACTGTAATATGCCTTTATTAATTACATTTTCTTTCATTCTCAATATGTAAGTCACTAACCAACACAGTCAAATCAATTGCATTGGTAAGATGCATTGTAATGCTCCATTATTACTTCCTTCTACTTCCATTCTGAATTCTAAAAAGTCACTAACCAACACGATCAAATGAATTGCTACGATAAAAAGCAGTGTAACATCCTGATATTACTTCCTTCGCCTTTCATTCTCAATTTGTAACTGTCATTAAGCAACACAGTCAAATCAAATGCTACGGCAAGATGTACGATAACGCTCCATTATTACTTGATTTCCCTTCAGTTCTCAATATATACCAATAACAAATAACCTATGTTTAATTCCTAACCCACTTTATCTGTGGCAATAGTTTCTAGACAAGTCTGATAAATTATTCTAATAATATAAAGTATTTAAAATAATTATTTAAAATGATAATGTATTCTTTGTCTTACTGAACTTATGGGATTCGTGTCATATGAATATTTTTAAATGAGGATTCAAATCTTTGACCCTTTGAAGATCTTATATAAATATACTTCTGAAACTCTTTACTCAAGTATGTCTGATTCAGGTGTTCATTATACAACTTCAGCTGACTATCTTTATCACTCACTAAATACCAATTTCCGTATTAAACTCTTCACTGCTTATAAATGCATTCCCTCATTTTTATTTATTACACTTCATTAATCTAATCTACATAAAGCACATTTCAACTACTGGAGGAAATTTTCATTTCAATTCACGAAAAGTCCCCAAAGTATTATTTGAAGGGGATTGTTACATACAGAACCCACAATAGATCCATGAGTGAGCCAAATGAACGATGATCTCATCGAAGAGGCGGTAGAGGAGATAGCAATGTTTTATATCTTCGTTACCTTTTTTGGCATGTAACGTAAAGCTGGGATTCACAAATGAGTTTTTGGCGAATGCAGACGCATTCGATGAAGTCGATAAACCAATCATGTCAGCTGTCTGTAACTTTGTTAATTATTACCTCAAAAAAATTTTTACACCTATTCATCAGAGTCTTCTCTCTTTATTCGTGAGTAGTGTGATTAAGTTGCAAACAATAGATATTGTTGGTAATGTTTCCAAGCATTCCTTCCCCTTTTAGCAGATTACGCACAAAAATGTATACAATAAACAGACAAAATGATATGAAAATATGAGGCAAAAATGTATACAATGTGGGAGTTCCTAGTAATGAAATAGCCGATGGCTTTACGAGATTGGGCCAAGACCAATCAACCCGAAACTCCACTGCCATTTAGAACAACATACAACCAAATCACTACAACCGTTAACTGTTTCACTGGCAAAATGTTAAAAGATTGGAGAAAGACAAAAAGTGGGAGTGCCTTTCCCCAGAGAGGGAGTGAGTGTTCCATTGCAATTGACGCCTTTAATATATTGGCTTAGCTCCTGATGGGATCTGCCCGTATTTCGGATCTCCAATATAGACGGGGATCACCTGTAAAACTGCCCCGAACTCGACAATCTACCCGCGTCTACCCGCTACAGAGATGCCCATCGTAAAATGAGTGAACTGTCACGGATGGGCGTAGGTTAAATAAATAAAATAAAATAGGAATTTCAATGGAACTTCACAAGGACAACGCGACAGAGCTCGCGCCATAGCACAAATATTAGAACCAAATTATACGTATTTCTATACTGAAGCAGATTATGTTGCAAAATATAAGGAAGTAATAGATAGATGTACGTCAACTTTAGAGGTAATCTTTAAATAACGATATTAATTAATCTTACTCATTACATGTCATCAGCAACGAATCTAGTAATTTGGATCAATGTCAGATAACAGGTCGACAACGAAGTTGGTGAGCGTCGCCTTCCTAAATTTTGCGCCAAGTCATCTTAGGACTTTAAGACTTATTGGATTTACTGTGCTATCACGCCCACTATTCCATTTGACAATTTTCACTTTAATCAGTATCAAAATCCTTCTCCTTCTAGCAGATAATATTTTAAAGGGCTCTATCGCTTTGACATGACATATGGAGATTAGACTAAATGTAATGTAATATAGATGTGTGATAAATTGACCTTACAAGTAGCGAAGAATTTAATACTGAGAGTGGAAGTTAATTAGTGGTAGAGAGTGGAGCTGTGTGTGTGTTTGTGGAAACTGTATAAGAAGGAATAGGTGGCCATCTTGCCAAGCGTGAGAAGTTATCGGATCATAATCAGGAAAGATATACTGAAGAGTTAAGAAATCAAACACTCATCTTTGAAACTTCTAAGGTCCCGAACCGATTTATTTGTATAGTATCACTATTTAATTAGACTTAAACACTAAATCAAACGAGTAAATGAACTGTTTCCGAAGGTAGAGTAGATTATTGATTAAATATCGTTTTTTCGCAGATCTGAATAAAATAAGGTGATTATTGTCTATGAGTGAATTTTTAATCAAAGGAATTTTGCTTCGAAGTTGTTTTAAATAAGATTAAAAAGGGAAAGAGTAGGGTATTTCCTTTTCCTAACATCCGTGTCAAGTCAAGTTAGGACTTTTAAACTTATTAAACTTGCTGTGCAGTAGTCCCATTATTCTTTTAGTCAATGTTTACTTGAATTGGTATTAGAGTCCTCTTCCTGCTAACGGATAATATCACTAAGTTACCTTTAGTTTCCTTGAATATTTGCTGCAGAACCTAATTTTGCTTATCACGTACATTAAATAATTGATTTATTCTATTCGCAAATATAATTTACAATTACTTTATTTATGCTTTACATTTTTCTGGAAATGAGTAATTTACCTTTTGCTTCTCACGAAATAGTTTATATATACTAGATTTATGCAGGAAAGATTTATTCTCTTGTTATACTAAGGACTCGAGTTTGAAAGGTATAAGTACTCTCTGATGAAATAAGCTGCTCCTGCGATGGCTCTACTCTCTTTTATTTATTATCGTATCGGCTGTCTAGACAGCAAATAATATGGCTTGTTCTCCGTTATATATTCGGTGTGTTCTTTCTTCCATTTAGAAGAATAGCCCTGCTTGTTGGTTTTATGGCATTTTTGTTGCATGTATCTTTAGTTTGAATGTAATACCTCTAGTTTGATTGATACCTGGTACGATTCGGCATTGAAATGTAAAAAATAGTCTCATTACGAACACGGAAATTTTAGATTAAATTCTACAGAAAAAAGAATTAAATAAAAAATAATGTATTCGTTCCTTTCGACTATTATAGTACTAAAGAATTTAGTAATTTTTTTTTTAAATCAAAATGAGAGCAAATGTTATTTTTAATGTAAGTTTCTCCTTAAATAAGAATTTCCCATAAAAATCAATGTAGAAATGTGTTACTCGGAATTTGTAAAAGTATGTCACAAAGTTTTATATCAAAAATGGCTTGCAGTCATTTATTTAATGCGAGATCCAATTGAATAGCCGATTTATAAATTTAACATCACAGGAAATCACCAATTCGAATTTCGCCGGCGCCTAGAAAGTCATTATTATTGAAAGTTTAAGAGCATATTTTCGTTATTTTTTTCTCTTTCTTTCTCTCTTTCATCCGTATTCCCTATTTCAAAAATACTTTATATTATAGAAAGTGTAAACACAAAACAAGACGTCGGTGCTAGTAGGTTAAAAAGATTGTCTAGTAACAAAAGATATCACAATTTCGAATCTCGTCGGTGATTTGAAGTTCTTATGACATAAAAATAGATTCCCAATATGATTTTTCTTTAAAAAAAATTTTTCCCTTTAATTATACACAAAGAAGAAGCTGAGACATTCAGACCATGGATATTTCTAAGCTTGGCATCTTGCTTTATACACTGGTGTTCAAAAGTTAAGAATAATTGATAATTATGTGAGTAATGAAAGAAATCTAAGTCAGAATGGTTGTAAATGTGCTATGCGAGAGTAAAAGGGTTATAAAATAAGAAAATAATGCAAGAGGACGAAAATAATCACTTTTACTATTAAAAAACAGTTTGAAAGAAAGATGAGCATAAGAGAAGTTCATACTTCAGTGACAAATAAATGAAATAAAAAGATGATGCACTTAAGTAAAGCTTGTGATCACCCCTGACATCCAGGCACGCTGCGCAAAGATTTCGCATACTCGCTATGACGTTGTGTATGAGTGACCGTAATAACCTAATGGTCATGGTCGTGGACTCGCGGTCGGCGTTGCTTTCGTCAAGTCATAGATTTCGAGCCCTGATGACCCTAAAGACTAGTGTTGAAGAGGGGCTGATTCATGTTGAATCTGTTAAAGGTCACAAGTCCTCCCATAGGACTAGTGTGGAGACGGAAATGCTAGTTCAGGTGTGTTCCGCGTCACTTGACCGAGATTCAAAATTATGAGGTCCGTCACCTTTGCGTTGCTTCTCAGTGCGATGTTAATAAAGCAATCAATAATAATAATATAAAACTCTCAAAGACATTTTTGATGAGTTATCATCTCAAAGAGTTCCAAATGCCACAATGAATTCTTTTCAGTTCTGAACAAAGCTTGGTGGAGGGGAAGGGTTGAAAGCTTTCTCTCGGGCATATCCTACACATGCTCAATAGGATTCAAATAAGATGAGTGAGCAGGCCAAGGCACGTGGTCATCCATAAATATGCAGTTAAGAGCGACATAACTTCGAAACAGACGAGAATATATAGTTCAAGAAATTCCTCTCTGTATATTTAGTCGTCACAAACCCATGTCAAAGATGTAGAGATGTGTTCGACTGTCCATCAATATGCTTGACGACACCATGACTCCTATTGATGGAAAGCAATGACTTTACGTAATGTTTTTTGGGTGAAAACGAGTTCCACGTTTCTGTCACATCGTTAGCCTATAATAATTAGTATTCGTGACTGAGCATCACATTGGCTCACTGTACGAAGTTCCTCTACAGTTTTTCCAGTTGAAGCGAAAAATATTTAGCCTAGATTTGAGGGGTGCTAAGTACTCGACCGCATTTTTAACTGGTTACTCCTAATAGAGTGTATCACATGTCTGTTTTGTTTTGATCGCATGTTTGTCTGTTTGCGTCAAAAACTGATGACAATGTCAAAAAAATTGGTAATCTGGTTCGATCTGGCCATCTATTAAATATTTGTGCGATTGCTGAGACTGTACGAATTGATAAAGAATCCGTAAAACAAATCTTTCCACTAATACAATTCCCCTGCTTATTCCACATTGTCTGTCAAGAAGTTTCTATACAAGTACAACTTTCCACGCTAAGGCCATCCACCGTACTCGCCAGATCTTGAACCATGCAATTTCTATTTGTTTCCTAAGGTGAAATCTGCATTAAAAGCAATAAAATTTGGTTCCTTTGAAGCAGTGAAAGAAAAAAGACACCCTGAAGGAGCTGACAGAAGTAAACTTCCAGCGTTGTTTCCAACAACGGAAGATTTGCTTGGACCGTTGTAGGGATAGAGAAGGGTTGTATATTGAAGGTGAATGTGAGTAAACAATGTATGACATCAAAATAAAACGTTTTATAGTGTCAGTTTCGGTACTTACTAGCCACACCTTGTATATAATTCCTGACATTAATGACTAATTACTCGAAAAATTTCTTTTTGGGCGATGAATTCAAAATTGAGGGCAAGGAAAAATCGATATTGTAACAAAAAAAAAATTCGATCTCGTGCACTGGTGTATCTGAGTAAAAGTAAGTCGTACACGGAGGATAACCACAAATGACACTTTATTCATAATTTTTCAGGACAGGACGGCAAATAAATAGCAGAGCTTGAACAGTAACAGCACAAATCGAAAACACAGTACTTGTACAGATCAGTGATACAGATATGGGTACAAGAACAGCACATTTAAGGACAATCACAGTTCTAACAACAACGTTCAGCTCACTAGCTTACTTGTTCGCACTATGCACAAATATCTGCCTTGATAGTCTCCACTTCCAAGGAAGACTTCCAAAGACAGACTCCGTGATTAATGGTTGCTCCTCGGTTGATTCTCTCGGCTACGTTACCGATAACTCCTAGGCAGATTCACTGAGCCTATATCGACCGCTTTTCAGTCGATTTCCCAATAGATCTCAGAATCAGACTCCAGACAGACATGCTGCTTTGTATCAGACTCAACGAATTTATACCTCATCAGGCCAGGTATGGCGTCACATGGAAAAATTCAGGAAATGTCTGAAACTTTCCTCCTCGTAAAGGTATTGACTCGATTCCATCACCTTCGGGAGCTTTCCATTTGTCGCTAAAGTCGACAAATCATTCGCTGAAATGCTCGCCAAATTCATCGCCGAAATTAAGGGGTCATTGTTTAAGCTTCTCTTGGTTAACTCATGACAACGCTATAAATATTTCTTCTTCTTTACATGAGAACCACTGAAGGGAAATACCATCTCAATCCATAACATTATTGATATCATAGCAATTCAAAATTGCTCTTTCATGATTAGATCTGAAATACCAGGTTTGCGTTTTTACTGATCCACATTCACATCCAATCAGAAATAATTGTCAAATGACCGGGTTATGGCTATAATATAAAAAAAAACAAATAAGACTATACTTTTAAATATTATTAATTCATAATGAAAACTTAAATATAAGTATCATATCAATAATCTAAAAACACAAAGTAGCAGATTTGAGCATAAATTTAAATAATTCAGCATACAAAAATTAATTCAAAAGAGTTAAAAACTATTAAGTTCAATAAATTTTAGCAAGTTATGTATAGAAATATATAGTTCAAATTTAAAGCAAGAACTAAAAGTCTAAATAGTTTGTTCAATATAACATTCCAAATTACTTTATAATATTTGTAGCGCGATCTTTTTACGGGAATAGAAAAAAATTGTTATTGTTACACAGAAAAAATTCTAGAATTTCAAAAATTACTCCTAGAAATCTAAATGTAAAATTATTACTTTTTATATATATATATACATCCTGAATACAAGGGAAAACTATGACAATTTGTTTTACACTGTGATAAACAGATGGTCTTTGCATGTTCTTCGTGAAGCTATTTCTCGGAAACTGTTTTAGAAGCTATCATAGAACTATTTCGCACTTATATCAGTCACAGTGGATCAGAGGACTTGATATTACACAGCTAGCCATCTAAATCAACTGATATGGCCCCATGCAATTTCTTTCTTTTTGGATTTATAAATAATAAAGTGTGACCATTATTACCCACAAATTTATAAGAACTTAAGCAATGGATTTCTGCTGGTGTACAATCAATTACCACTGATACCTTACAACGTGTTTGGAAGAAATTTACGAATTGAATAGATATTATAAATTTAATTGAAGGAAGTTGCATGGAATACTTGTTAAAAAAAACTTCTATATTTTCCCTTTGCATTCATGTATTACTTATCATCCTGTGTCATTTATTTTTGAAAATAGCTCCCTCTGAATTGCTTATTTTACCATTTAAATAGATTGCTGTAATATAAGACGTAGAAAGCAGTTATGATTATCCTCCAGGAGTAAAAGCTTCGAGATACCAATGTACCGCGAGGCTGAATAGGATATCATACGAGCTAGTAAAGGAGTTTGAAAGGATACCAATGATTTTCATTTGGGAAATAGACTTTTTTATCACACACTAACAGCTTGCATGGAGTACAAAGCTACTACAGTGATACAAGTGTAGAAGCAGAGGGCTCCAGAAAACAAGACGTGTTAAAAGTCTGCCAGTATGTGACGAAGGGTTACATCAGCACAGGGTATTTGACAATCCATTCGTGGGGCAGTGATAGCCCATACTGTGTCATCTTGATAGTTAGCGAGTTAGCGTAACATTGTGTAACGATCTGAAGCTTACTTCCCTTCAACTGTCCTAAAGGACATTTCCAGTTCGCTACAACATTCAAACAACTCAACTTCCATTTATGCAATGTAAAGATCATACATAAAATGAGGTAAAGTGAGAAAGAAGAGTCGAAGATATGGAAGATTTTAATAGACCAGAGGAAGAGCAATAATAGTCTGACGATTATACAATAGATGAGATTGATTCGATCCTGACTCAGATCCACCAATAATAATGATCAGTTAAATATAACATTTTAATATTCTTTTGCTGAGTACCCGTGAGGGTTGTTTCAATAGGAATAGTAGATATAGTGAATGCTGATTGCTTTATTAAATACTCAGTAAGCTTTATTCATCCATTTGTTGGATGTTTAACTGAACTTCAAATGTAAGTGATGTTTATTAGTGATGGAACAAATGAATCCAAATTATGAACAAGAAGCGAAGCATTCACAACAATTAAAGCACTCATACAGATACGTCATTATGTATACCAACAGATACGTCATTATGTATACCAACAGATACGTCATTATGTACATTATGTTCGTTAGAATCTGCTGCACCGTAGACTATGTGCAAAAATTCCCTTGTAGAAGATTCCCCTGGATAAAGCAGCAGCACCTCCAGTTTCAATGGGCTCGCTAACGTAGATGCTAGTGTTGTATTTTCAGATCGATTCCGCCTTAATTTGTGGCACAGTGTTTGCTCCATGCATATTAGATGCTATACCAGGGAGCGTCACCTTCTAGATTGTTTTACAGAACGAATGTCAAGATAGATGAATGGGGTGCCATTGGATATCATGGACGATCTCATCTGGTAAGAGTTGGTACATCGGAAAACTTCTCGAGTCCGAACTCGTACCCTTATTTTAACGCATTATTGTTAGTTATATTTTAGTGTAAAAATGCCCTTCCACATATTGATAAAAATGTTCAAGCCATCCTTTCAGCACAACTAACAGATCCTCTTCCTTTGCTCGTTTAATCATCGGATATATAGCATTAAGTAGCTCACCATTAATAAAGAACATTAAGCACAAATGAATACCTTAATTTCCACTACTATCCATAATATATAATTAAACATAAAACTTTTAATGGATATCTCTATTCTCTCCTAAATATATATTAGAGAATGTAGATCTCCCTTAAAAGTGTATAAATAATTTTTAATTCTCTTTCATTTTCTCTCTTTTACTGCCTGCTACTACTTTTAATGAATTCTCTTATCTCTTAGACGTGAATAAAACTTTTATTTATCTTTAAAATTGATTTTCTCCATCATCGTCTTGGTTTCCTCTTTTGTTAATGAAATTTCACTAAAATCATTGATGTTTCATACAATACCCTTAAGAAAATGCGATTTCATCCTTTTATTTTCTGATCAAATAATCCTAGACGCATGCTTTAAGGTTTTTTATTAAAGAAACACATTTTATTGACACTTAATCTGAGGTGGTTGTTTATAATTCCAAAAAGAAAATGAACTCACTATACAAGAATGATCTGCACTTACTTTACTATTCAATTAATTGAGAAACAATTAAATTAGTTTGCTTTGAACATTGTTTTGTGCACACTCAATTAAGAAGAAAAATTACCAAATCCGTATTAACAGCAAAGTATCTTAAGATCTTGGCAAGTTTTGTTTGATTTTATGTTACTGAACCTTAGTACTTAGGATTCAAAAAGTCAATTTAAGTAAGACATTCACAGCTTATTCTGATGGTTTTAGATGATTAGTACGATTATACTCTATTTAATTTGCTGAGAGATAAAATAAAGTACTTTGTAAATTAAAGTTTATTTTCCTATGACATTTTCGGAGTGCTTTTTGTCCCCTTTTATTTGATGAACATTTGAAATTGAAATCAAAGTTCAGCTATTTGTACCCAGAACTTTATATTCTGCTCTCTGAAATAAATAAAATAAATATTTCAAATGACGTACCTATCTTTATTTTTATCAATTAAAAATCACATACCGGTTTGATTAATCGATTGTTAAACCCTTTAATGGGCCTTGGAAAGATTACTTCCCCTCCACCTATATGATCCTACGAAATACACTTGAGGGTAGTACAAAACCCACTATAATATTATTGGCTTTGATATTATAATGTTGGGACTAATATTTTCCACTTCAGTTTTGAGCTGTCTTTTATGTTCAATCGATTGAAAGAGAATGAGTACATTTGTTTTGAAAGTTTAGTAGCGTTGTGTGAAATCTATTCTCCTCTGACATCTGTTTTAATGGACATATGTACTGCCCGTGATAAATATTTTACACCTTTTAGGCTTAGAAAAAATCTAACTATATGTGACCTATTTCCTGTGGAGACTGTAAGGCCCCAAAGAAGGATATTCCACTAATACCGAAAACTATCGTCAAACTACAAAAGAGGTGAAACAATGTACCTAACTAAGGAAGGTGTTGTTACAATAAAGTATATGGGCAAAATGGCTGTTACTTTGTTGACTACTGCACATAATCCAACGATTATAACATCTGTAAATCGTACAAAAAAAAAAGATGGGACTAAATCAAAAGTACCTTGCTAAAAAGCTTTCGCTGTATATAAGGATATTGATGGAGGGGATGATCACTTCGATCAAAGAAAAGAAAGATTCTAAACAAGATGAAGATCTGTAAAGTGGTAACATAGTATTTTTTCATTTCCTTATTTATCTTGGCATCGTAAATACTTCTATACGGGGGCAAGGGAACAAAAGAAACATAAGTTTAGACTAGCTGATATTCCGTATTGCATTATCTCGTCAGCTAATAGATGGATATTCCGCAAGATAAATGAAAGACCGTCCTGCTAGCTTCCAAGCATAAAAGTATGCGGTTTCGGATGATGTGCGCTTAGCCAGTGTAGGAAAACATATGCCAAAAATGTTTTCTATTTATAGACGAAGTAGGAAATGTAACACGAAGGCCCAAGAAAAGAGGTGAATGAGTGAGTGACTGTGAGGTTTTATGGCGCAAGAGCCAAAACAGGCCATGCTACGCCAAACCTCAAGAAAAAGAGGACCCGCTACATATGTTCAGATTGTGATTTATTCTTGTGCAGTGAAAACCGTTTCTCATCTTCCCATGGCAAATAATCCCCAATGAATCTTTATGACCATAAACGGTTCAGTCGTAAGTATATCTCCCCCTCCCTAGAATTTAAATGTAAACATAAAATTCTGCAAAATGAAATATATTTCCATTTATGATATTGCTTAATTGATAACAAAACGAAAAAAAATGGGAGTAATTGAAAAGTACTTAGAAACTACACGAGAGCTACTGCTGACAGATCTCTTATTTTAAACCTCTGTCAAGTAAAAATTAAGCCTCAACAGGTTTGACACTCCTCAGTCCTTCCCCCCACACACACACACGATAGTCTTTGATGGAATCAGAACTCGAAACCCAAGACTTAATAGAAACAACATCGATCATGAGCTCTAGACCATAACTACTGAGCTTTAGTGGTATATTAAATCTGAGTTAAACTCAAACCATTTGAAAAACTCCATCATCATTAACTTTTAAAAGACATTGTGACCATTCATCGCTATTCAGTTTTTGATAAATATTTTTAAATCCTTAACTCGAAAAATCAATATTACAAACATTTGAACTTAAAATAACTTTCCAACCTAAGTAGAATATATAAAATATATTTTTAATAAAATCATTATACAGGAATACAAAATGCTCTGCTTCAAACAAACACATGTGATTAAAGAAAATAAATTTAGTAAGAAATTAATTTTATAAAAATGACAACATTAATTAAAATCACAGGTAACTCGTAAGGCATTTAAAAAAATAATCAGTAAATCATCAAAATAAAGAGGTAAATTATAATTACTAAACTGTGTGAGTAGCTTTTAATTTTTTTCTAATAGATATTCATATAGTTTATTTCAATTGAATGCTATAATATATAAAAAATAATTAAAATGCCTTGTTTATCCAATTTAAATCTCCATTTAATGAAAGAATATATTTAAAGGGAAAATGTATATGTGGGGAGGAAATATGCAATGAGCCATATTAATATGACTCTTTAATGGTAATAAAGTACAAATTTTTCCGGCAATGAAAAATACGAATTAAACTTGAGTTGAAGATTGTTGATGAATGAGTCAAACTTAAGAATTTGCGTTTTAACGAATCACTATTCTGAACATGAGGCAAGAAATAATTGCACACTTTCATGTAATGTACAGAAAGATTATTCAAAATATTTTGCATTTATTTCAAATAACTTAATTTATACAAGATCTGGTGCTGTCATTTTGAAAAAGTACTTATCTTTTCACGTAACTTTAGAATAAAATGGTACAAAATCTGTAATTGAAAAAATATCTTCACTAGAATTAATTTTCGCTGCAAAACAAGAGAAATAAAATATAAAAGATGCATAAAATACAAAAATTAATATTATAATCAAAGAGAAAGATAAAATAATTTCGATATTTACGCTTTTTTTTACAGTTATCGGGTTTTTTTTTTTTTTTTTGTCTCTTCTGTTATTAAATTACTAGACAGACATTTATTCAGTGCCTTTCAATTTGCATTAATCTTATATACACATTAAATATTAGCTTACCACATTATCTAGCTTCTATTATGCTTGAATAAGTATCACATGTTTTGAATAATGAAGATTATTAATTTCAGCATGAGCTTAAATAAGAGTAATTATTATATCTTTAAGTGTCGATACTACGGAAAGGACTAAAAAATTTATTTTCGATGTTTACAACATTAATATAGTTGTATAAGGGATGATAAAAAAAAATGAGACTAGTGCGTAAATAACAAAAAAACCAATGTGTCATAATTTTGATATGCATGATTTAAATATTTTAGATGGTTTATAAATATATAACTTAAGTATTTTAGTCTAAATTCTACATTTTATATAGGAAACGAAACAAGCGTAAAATATATATTTTTAATGGTAACTTTTTATCTCCTCAGTAATACTCCCTTCTTCTGTGGTTATTAAGCATATTTAGAAAATTCCATGAAAATTCCATGTGATTATTAAGCATATCATGAAAATTCCATAAAATGAACAGACTCCAACAATTATGATATTTAATTTATAGTTATTCAAGTAAAGAATGAAAAATATTGAATCCTTTATCCTGCTTTATCTGTAGTAATTACTCATTAACGCATCTGATTTAACGTTTTAGTAAAATATTGTTTTTCTTACCGTTTTCTTTTATTCTTTAAATATTATTTTCTTTTGTTACGAGATTTTATGCCTTAGACAAATTAAAAATGGGATTTCCTGATGTCAGTGAACCTTTGTAGATCCTATCTGGATTCACTCCAAAGGTTCCTATCTCAATGCAGTTCTGTTACAGAAGTGTGACTTGTTATCTTCTTCACACTTTCCTTATCACACAATTACCAACCTCAGTTTTGAACGCTGCACTGTTTATCCTCATTTCGATTCATTATGCTTCACTAATTCTATTTTAGTCTACATAAGTCACGTGTCATTCATTGGGAGAAATGTTCAATTCAAACAGTACCAAATATACCAAAATATTAGTTAAAGAGTATATCACGAGAGAGCCATAACTTTTTACTTTGAAATTAGGTAAAATGTAAAATTTCTTCTTCTTCCTAATATTCAAGTTAATAAGCAAATTGCTTATTGTAAAGCGAATAAGCAAATTGCTTATTGTAAAGCGAATAAACAAAATGCTTGCTTACAAATACGTAATTTTAAATAAGATGGTAACCAGAATATTTAATTAATGTTTACAATTTAATTATACAAGATTCTAAGCAAACATAATATAAACTTTTAAGTTTCATTTCTCATATATAAGTGCAAAAATTAAATGCTAGTAATTAAATAATTTAATTGTTAATAATAAGTCTGCTGTTGCTTATCATATTATAAAAGTTATTTAAATTGAATCTTAGAAAACAATACATTCAACTCTTCCGCATCCAACTCCACGTTCATTTCTCCTTTGACGAACTGTTGCGAAAAATAGGATCTGAAAAAAAAAAGCAATCTAGCGCATTCATTTCATTTTCGAAGAACAATCATATTTCCACATAGTAAAATGACAAAATTAAATAAACCTGTTCAAATTTACAGTTAGAATTGTGAAATTTTAAAACCATATTTTTATTTTTTAGAAACCTTAAGTAAACAAATAAAATCTGCTAGTCTATTTCAATCAAATTCAACCAATATGAAACACATTTTACACTAAAAGATTTTTGATTAACCTATTAGAAGAATATCTTCGATTCTATAATTGTAAATGATAATAAATAGAAAACAAAAATATTGATATATTATATGTTACGCTGATATACTAGAAATGGTAATAAAATTTCAGTTAATCCGTTTAACAAGAAAATAAGTGACAGAAACGACACATTACCAATATTCTTGCTTCAACATTTGTTATCCTTGTCTGGAATAATTCTAGAAGCTGTACTGCTATTATGGTTGGCCTGATGAACTTCTTCGAGTGCAAAACATTAACTTTTAAGAACCACTTTGTTTTTAATGGTGAAAAGTTGGTAGTCTCATTGAGGGAATTCCTGTAAATAAAGAAGATGAGGAAACAGCTTAATATGAGTATATTTAAATGTTGTACCAGAAACGAAGTGAAACTCAAAGAGTTGTCGAAGTGTACGATGAAAGGGGAAGAAAAACCTTTCACCCATTTATGTGCTTCTCGGGTATTTTCTTTGTGTCACTTTATAAATAATGTTTATAAAAGTCACATATTTTATCGTAATTGTCTGAATAAATACTGAAAGACGCCCGACTTCATATCGTATCCTTTCGATTCATTACGAAACCACTTGGATATTATGTAAACTAATATCATGACTACTTCGGTAACACTACGCGCTAACTTCATATAATACATTTTTACTATATATATATATTTATATATAATTTAACTATAAAATATTTTTGTAGTTTAAATATTTCAAGATGATATATATATCATCTTCACGCACACCAAGATAAGTCCTAGAGACATAAACATGCGGTATTCAAACTTATACATATTATCACTGGAATAGAGTAAATATATATTCCTTACCTATTATCTGTGTGTAAGTATACGAGTATTCTATAATATAAAAAGCTACATAACTAGATGGAATTTTCCGAATAGGACGAAGTTGCGTATGCTCTTATTTTATTAATAAATATGCAAATGGTTAACTTTTGGCAGCCAATGTCTAACTAGTTGTATTTATACAGCATTGCAACGGAGCATCCGGATCATGTATAAATCAAAGGATATTTCTATGGTAAGTGAAAGGGGTTCCAAGTGACTTCCAAGTAAAAAGGGGGTACCATAGATCAACGTGGACTACACCAATGCCTCGCACACGTATTTGCGAACGGTATGAGCTGATATTACCATTTTGAGAGAAGACGTGCAATTGAACTAAATGAAGCAGGGTGGTAGCATCACAGGATAGCTCAACATTTAGGTCGGAGAGATGCTGACATTCAATAATTTGAGCGGGAATGGGGGAACTACGGTTGCACAGAGTACCAAGGATAAAACGGTCGAAGCAAAAGCGACGACAGAACACAAGGACAAAGAGATCATCCGATCAGTCGTACACCAGCAGATGCATTTGTAATGGTATCGGAAGCATTCGACTTGGAATCCCACTGACTGAAGTAGAATTGTTTTCATCGATAAGCCCCACTTCAAAATGACCAGCAAGGAGACGTCCAGGATAGGGGAAGGAGGCTCACCTGACTATCGTCAGGGTCGTCTGAGCTGAATAACCAGAAATTATTTTATAAGGTATAATTTCATTTGGTAGCCGGCTCCTTTTGGTTATCATCCAAGACAGACTTACAGTATGGCTACATGTCGACGAGATTCTACACTTCTTAGTGTTTCCCTTTCTTTCACGGACACCTAGACTTACATTTAACACTTTTGATGCCGGAAGCACATGGCAAGATTTTCTCCTGCCTGTCTGTAATTAGTTAACACTTCCTGGCCTGTGCAATCGCTAGAATTCTCCTCAATAGAGCACGTTTAGTTTAGTTTAGTTTAGTTTAGTTTTTATTAACGTCACACCAGAAGCAACGTGAGGGCTATTGAACGGACCTCGTAAAAATACGGACCTCGTATTTTTGAACCTAAGTCAAGTGACGAGGACGATACCTGAGCTGGCACCTCCCTCTCCTAACTTCCACACCAAGCCAACGGGAGGACTTTAGGCCCCAACAGATTTAACGTGCATCAGCCCCGGCTACACGGCGGGTCTTTGGCGGCCAAAGCTCGAACCCGCAAATGAATGAAAACCGCCGATAACGAATCCGAAACCATGACCACTAGGCTACCATGGGCACTAGGCGTTAGTGAACAGACGTCTCTAACTGTCCCCAGATGGCTCTAATCTAACTCGTCAATTGGAATGTGTATGGATCGCAATCCCGCATGAAGACATCCACTTACTCTATTAATCAATGCCCCGCTGGATAACAGCTTGCATCTGAGCCATCAGTGAACCAACGAGGTTTTTTTATCCTTTTGTAGTTGTATTTCCTGAATAAAACATTCAATTCCTATGATACTATTATCGTTTCGTTTCAGTACATCATATCTACTAATTTTTGTCCCATTCTGGTTACTCCTTCTTGGAGCTTCGCTTTTTATGTTTTAGAGTATAATGAAAGACTTTCCGATCTCTTATCCTATCCTTTGGGTTCATTGCGAAACGATTCAAATATGAAGTGACTTATCATCATCATCACTTCAGTATAGTAATGAATGATAAGCCAACAGCTTAAGACTTTATCGTGTTTTCGATGTGCTACACATATACATCATCCTAATAATTGAATAAGGCAGGTTTTATCAACGTCGCACTAGGAGCAACACGAGCGCTATCGGTGACAGTGCTCATAATTTTGAGCCTCAGTCAAGTAACAAGGACGACATCTGAGCTGGCACCGACTCTCCTAACTTCCCCACCACGCCAAGGGAGGACTTTGATCCACGATAGATTTAACGTGAATCAGCCTCGATTGCACAGTGGGTCTTAAGCCGCACCAAGTCTCGAACCTATGACTCGACGAAAACCACCGACCACGAGTCCGCACCACGAGCTCATAGGGCACTGGTTAGTAAATCACTAAGGCAAGGCTAAAATTCTGAAGTGGTATAATTGTTGTTTATAGACATCTAAGTGGTCAAATGTTCCTTCAAAACAAAGTCACTTTGAAAATTCTCAGATTGTCTTTTTTTTTAATTATTTTCCAAGTAATTTTCAGAATCAGTTTTATGCTCAAAAATTATTTAGATGTTTTCAAACTCTTAATAGTTGTAACCCAAATTTCCATAAGAGTTTCAATTGCTTTTCCTTTTCAAAGATGTTTAAAGTCGTTATATTTTTATCTGGTTATTTTCCATGTTTCATTGTGAAATTTTTTCTTGAATACCTTCATACCCCTTTCCTTGTTAATTTAACCTCCTTTTCCTGTCACCAAGGAATCCCTGAATTAAATAGAAGAAATAGCTCTGTATCAACAAAAAATCAAGAAAAGTTGATAATTTTATGATAATCATATACAGAAAATTATCATTTAGAATGGAGATTGCATAGCTCAAAGTAAAATGGGGCTCTCGGAATACTACTTATCGAATAAATTCAAGCCTTTACTCTGAAATACTTACCATTGTCAAATAGAAAACTTTAAAGTGCTGAATAATTTCATTCAAAACTAAAGCTATCTTTTCTCTGAAAAGAAAAGCAACTTTAGGAACGAGTCTCATGGAGTAAGTGTTCTCTGTTGTAGATTTAATTTATTCAGTCTTTGTTATTTTAATAAAGTTTTAATGAAAATTGAATTATACTCAACTACTTCAACTGAAGTTTTTATGAAGGTCAAAAAGAATAACAGGATATTGTAAGAGAATTATCAAATTAAGGATAATGATTCGTGCTAGATATTCAAATAACGTACAAATTAAAGGTTAATTATGAATATATAACACTGTGAACGTATTCTTCTTTCATTAAACTAACATATTAACAAATATGTTATATTTTAGTTAAAATTTAGAAATGTACAATTTTAATTTCGTCCAAATATTTAAAACTGCTGAATATTCGTATTGTATGTTAACTTTTGTATCTAATTATTCGTTCCATATTACTTCTTCCCTTTAACAAGGGTATATACTAAGCCCTATCTCTCATAATCCCTCTTGATAATACAATTCCATAATGCGTGTTCAGAATAAAACTGATTCCTAAATAAAGGTAACGCAAGATTACGGTATTAGGTATATTAATGATATGGTAATATCGCGAACTTAATATCGTGATGATGGCCTAATTCTCCTTCCTGGCGAAAATACTCGCTAATACTAGTCTAATATGAAAATTTTCCCTTCTGAAATCTAGAATTATATTTTAAATTATAGTGAAGTGCAAAATTTGTGTTATGGATAAAATAAGTTCTTTCAGTTCTTCTGGAGAGCAAACTACTTATTAAATCGATGCGGGATTTTAAGAATGCTTCTCTAGAACCTTGAAATGACAATTCAAGGCAAAAATGTGATAGGTATAACATTTTATTTAAGTGATAACAAAAATTTTGTCTAAAAAAAATAAAAAAAAAAGAAGAGAAGAGATGGTAAATCACTAAAAGTGTTTTCTTAAAGATACTAGTAATTATTATTTTTTAATTTAAAAACATCTACGTATTATACACATTACAAACAAAATGTGAACATGTATTTAAATACCTTACAGAACCTGCAAAAAATAATTCTGTGTAGCTTGCCTTCCATATATAAATGGTAAATAAAGTAATGAATTTCTCAGGAATTCGTTTAATTGATATAAATATTAGCAATTAAATAGTTAAATATAGCGCATCTTATAAATATATGGACATGAGGTATTTTGGAGTAATATCTTAGTTAAAAATTGATGAACAGAAGGAAAATAATTAGCATAGAAAACAAAATAACAATTTGTAACTGTATTGACACTTCATGCATATTTCACAATTTTTCGTTTAAGAAATTAAAGCAAAGAATACACAGTCCCAAAAATATATGAACAAAATGCTTTACCCATCATAGTTCAAATGTTGACACCTTTACAACTAATTAATTTGAATATCCGATCAGGCATGCTTTGAACTAAAGTTTGCTGCAATTTAGGTTTTAAAGAAGCCCATATCTGGTCTAATAGCTACTTTAATTTCGACAGAGTTGAAAATTTGAGTTCTTGGGCATACACATCTCGTACAAATGCTCCTCAAAGGTTTTCCACTCGATTAAGATCCGCGCTAATTGCTGGACAATCCATAATGTTAATTTGATTCTAGATAAACTAAGCCTTAGTTGGTATAGAAGTATGAATTGAAGCACTATCATGCTAAAATATCCAGTTATCACCACCTAAAACTTTTCCAAAATGGAAGCAAAGAGTTTTAAGCACATCCTGATAATCTTTTGAATATTGACGTCTTTTTAGGAAACGATTCTACATCATTTGTGCCGTTTCAACAGAAAGTGCAACATACCAGGACAGTATCATTTCCTTGTAGTCGGCTAATAAAAGAGTGAAACTCGCGTCGAAATCGTTCCAATAATTGACCCAACCATTTAGGCCTTCCATACTAAATCTCATTTCATTGCTGAAGAGAACAGTTACCCATTCATCTTTCCAATGCATGTGTTTCTTAGATCAAAATAGTTGAGCCTTCCTAGGATGTGCTTTGAAAACTGGTGTTCGTCGCATGCTTCGATAAATGTGAAATTTTCTTGTTTGTAAAAGACGGAGTTCTGTATATCGGATACTGGGATAGCTAGGTTATTGGCGATTTGAGGGACAGACATGTTTTATTGAAAGCAACTCGCAAAAATTATCTATCTTGTAGTCGAGATATCTATCTTCTTTGGTCTCCCTGTTCTCTTCCTTCTATAAATGTCGCGTTACGACAAGATAATATAGGAGTACATACCAGATCTGCTATATTGTATGTATCTAGAAATTTCCGAATCCTTCGTCCTCACTTTAATCGCAAAAATTTGGTTACATTAGCTTGTGAGAATTCATCGCTGCGAGGCATATCACAATAAATTTCAAATTGAAAAACTGATTCGCATTTTATATTCAAAAGCAAATACGTCGTAGGAAACAGACTTGGAACATGCAATTTTTTTTTTTTTTATTCTTAACTTGTAATTCCATTTGTTATAGTTTTCCATACATCTCTTTCCATACACCAGTTTTAAATTAATTCACAATTCTTCTTACTTAATTAAAAGGGAATTTATTTTTAATTATATTTCATTCTTATACTCATTATTATATATATAATTTTTATTGCTCTTGAGCTTTTGCTTTAAATGTTACCTAAAAAACATCAGTCTATATATTTATGGGATGGGTTTTAGATATTGAACAATTAAATTATATCCACTAAACTGAATATTAATACAGAGTCCCGAATCCCAAACATAATTCAGATAACTATATCATAATCTATGCCAAAAAACCCATTAGAATATTGTTCATTAACTTCTATTAAATAGAAAAATAGAAGTAAATAGTTATTTAAATAGTAACATTATTGTTTCGATCATTCTTAATATTTTAAAAATGTGAAATAAATAAATAAATTCAGATAAGTAAATAAATTCCGTTTTAAATCTAATTTTTTTACTCAACTGATAAGTAGGTATGATTAATAGAGTTTCAAAAGTATCCACCTATGAAAAGTGTGATTTCAATTGAAACTTTTGGTCTAACGTGGCTTAAAGTATCTACAAAACTTTCAACCACAGTGAACCAGAAATGTGTTCATCTAAGTATTCTTTTTTGTTCAATGTTATAAACTGTGGTACTGTATACTTGGAGCCCATTATTTCTGAAATAGAATTCTTTTCAAATTTTGTTAAACTTGAAACTTATTGCGAATTATATATTAGAGTAAGTCGTTAAAATTCCTACAATTCAAATAAAAGATTAACTAAATTATTAATTCGTATATATATGAATAAATATCAGAGTAAAGAAATTTATTACCTAACTGAAATTAGTCCCCAATGAGCTCCCTTACATGGAAACAATAGTTTCTTTATACCTTTAGAAATACTTAATGCATGAGCTGTGAGTAGCGTTCGACGTAGATGAAATCACGAAAATCTTTCTGAAATGATCCATAGATTTTATGATGTTTCAGAAAACATCTGGGTATAAGTTCAATAAAAAATTCGTCTTTGTCTCATCTTAAAAAATTACATACTGTACTTTGAACCTAGTTTCATACAGTTAAATATCATACTTTCCTTTACGTTAAAAGAGGGGCATTCAATATTTAAACAGAAAAACAATTTTAGAGAAGGAGACTCTTAATGAAGGCTATTGAAACTTTTCTAAGAGTTAGTTTGTAACTTTGAGAAGAGTGTTATTAAGCTTTCCTATTTATATATAGATAAAAATATATACCTCAGTGAATTCAGATTCATGATAGTGTGTCCGTTCTCGAAGAAAACACTCTTCATAAGCAGCGTTCTGTGATCTCATTTTTACTTTCAAAAAGTGTAAAATCATCAGAAAAATTATCTCGAATGAACAAAGAATACGGTTGTAGTTCCATGAACAACGCGAGTTCTTACGCATGACTGGATAAGTTTAAAAGTTGTCGCAAAAGCGTCACCGACTAGCTGAGTGTCAATGGTCAAAATTTCTGTAAATATTTGGAGAGGGAGTGTATTATCAACAGCCTATACTGCTCATACATGATTCAGAAGTAAGTCAAGTCTTCTTTGAAGAGGAAATGTCTGGAATGGCAGAGGTAAGGCGTGCTTTTTCTGAAGAACAACGCTCGATCTAATATGGCACAACTGATGCTAAAAATTATTTGCAAAGTGGGATGGGAGCTACTACCTCCTCCTCCTTACAGCCCTGACATTGTTTCTTTGGAGTCTTATCTTTGTGGTCCGGTGAAAGAAGACGTGCGTCAGATGAAACTCTAAGAAAATAAAGGTGTAAAGATAAAAGTACAAAACAGGCTTGGAGATAAAGTTATAGGCTATCTTTGCTCAGTGGATAAGCATAATTCTGAACAGATGCGACAAATACATAGAAGTTTATGTTGAAATATAAATAAAAATTTTCATAATGTAACAAACCAGCTTTGCTGTAAAGCTATTTGTCTGTTTAAATATTGAATGTCCTTCGTAATATCATTCCTTGTAAATTACAGTATCTTAAAGCGTAGGCACTTGCGTGTGTATTGGAACTTCCTGTGGAATCCTACAGAATAATATGATTTCTATTCACATAAAATTTATCTATGATGACAAATACCCACTGATATTGCCCATTTAACACTTGTTTTTAAATTATAACTGCACACAAGAAAAGTCAACAAACCAAATATTTACACTTAAACATCATAATTCATGTAACTTTGAGATGTAAATCATTAGTAATGCTTTCCCTTTCTCAGAACGCCAGTTTTATAAAAAGAGAAAAGTAGTTTCGAAACTAACGTTGAAATATTACTTGAATTTTTCAGATTCATTTTTTTTTTTTTATTTCTAACTGACATCGCACTTGACCTACACAGTGAACTACAAGAAGCAAATTTAGAAATTTTGAGCTGTTAGAACTCTGAATTTTACTTACCATTTCAACAACTATAAGGACTCATTTTTACAGATAGTGCAGGATTATTTTTTATAGATAAATTTTTTCTGAAAGGTGTCTTTTTGTTCTGTTATTAAAAGATGATTTTTAAAAATAATTTTATTTCCTCTGCTTTTTAAAAGGACTAAAAATTTCCTCTTCTTATTTTGTTGCATATTTTAATAATTAAAACTTTTAAAAATTGATGATTATCCGCATCAATTTTCTTCAAGAATTTGAGATCTATTCGAAGTGCACTAACCATCACTGTTCTTTACGACGAATATAGTCTCGGCACGAGAGTGAATGCTTATTCTCTTTAATTTACCCTATTGCTTCTGTTATGATAAGTTTAAATACATTGCTTAACAGGACTATATTCTCTTATGCCTCTTATGCGGAACTTCTTAACGTAGTAACCTAGAGGTTATTGTCATGAACTCGCGGCTGGTGTTGCTTCCATTGAGTCGAGGGATCCAGTCCTGATTCTAAAAAAGACCAGTCGCGTAGTGGAGTTGATGCAATTAAATTTGTCGAGGTTTCGAGTCTTGCATTTGGCTTTGTATGGAAGTTTGGAGGGAGGGGTACCAGTTCAGATATCATCCACGTCACTTGATCGAGATTGAAAATTACGAGGACCGTTGCTTTTTGCCCTCATGTTTCTTCTAAGTGCGACATTAAGAAACAATCAATCAGTCACTCAGTATGAAGAATCAGGGACGGGAATTGGGACTCTAACTCATCTTTCATCTGACGTGAATTTGTATCTCCGAAGCATGGAGACCTAGTATTAAAGAATAGGCCAATATTAAGAGTACTTTTAGGTAATGGAAAGCTCCGATACTCTAATGATTTCACACAGTGGACGAAAATATCACCTTTTACCTTAAGACTCTTTTACATGTGAATGAATATTTTGTTCAATTATAAATTGTGTTCCCTATTTCCTATTTCTTTTCACATGCTGTTGTTCATAAGATTTTTAATTTTATGTATCACACTGTGTGGTTATTAAATCACGAGACTGACGCTGTTACAAAAGTACGTATGAGCCAAACTCCAGCGATTCACAGCTGTTTAACGTGAAGTCTTCTCTTTTGAATGCAGTACCCCTCGTTTGTGTAAGCAAATCCGTATACCTGTAGTCTTCGTAGGAATTAAAGTTTTTTTCCCAGCTGAAAAAATGATATGTAAGCAACGAATTGTAGTGAAATTTTTTATGAAACTTGAAACACTCACTACTAATACTTATAATTAATTGAAAGAAGTGTGTGGCAATGAATGTTTATCGCGTGCACGTGTGTTTCAGTGATATAAGTGGTTTCAAGATTCTCGAGAAAATGCTGAAAAGGATTCACGTCCGGGTCGCCCTCCCACGTCAAAAATGGATGATAATATCGAAAATATTGGTAATATGGATCGATTTAATCATCGATTAAGTATTCATGCGATTGCTGAGACTGTAGAAATTGACAAAGAATCCATATGGAAAAATTTTCCTTCATGACAGTTCGCCAGCTTATTCCACATTATCTGTCAAGAAGTTTCTACCAAGTACAGCATCCCAGTGTTAGATTATCCTCCTTCTTCACCGGATCTGGAGCCCTACGACTTCTATCGGTTTCCTAAGGTAAAATATGCATTAAAAAGAACAATATTTGAATCGTTGAAGCTATGAAAGATAAAGGGGCACGCGTCCTGAAGGAGCTGACAGAAGACTTCCGACACTGTTTCGAACAATGAAATATTCGCAAATAACGTTTTAGGGATAGAGGAGTAGTCTATATTGAAAGTGATATTAAGTAAGTATGTACGACATCAAAATAAAAGGTTTTACCGCGTTAGTCTCATTATTTAATAGCCACACCGTTTACAGTAGGAATTTCCCCTTATTATAGATTTAAACTTTAAGAACACTATATGATAAACAGATGTAGTATGTGCGTTATGCCACATGTGCTTCAGAATTTTTCAATGTAAAATATACTAGTATTCAGTGTTTGAATCCCACTGTTTGATATAAGTGGTAGACATTCTTTAATTTCACTTTGTAAACCTTTTATGGCGAACTTAAAAAGTCTGTTAATAAATGTTCTACCTTTTTAAATGGGAATTTAAAAGCTCTTTCAAGTATCATACCGTTATCAAACTAGAGAAACGAGGAACTAACACCTACTGAAAAGCTAAAATGATTCAGGAAAATGAAATTTATCCTAATGTATCTATTATGACAAGTTTAAATAGATTGGTTGGTAGGATTACACTCTGATGCCTCGATAATCCAGGAGCAGTTAAAATTATTAATACACAGAAACTGTAAGCAGACAACATCCATCATCACACTTTCTACCATTAAAGTAGCAATAATTTGTTAGCATCAGAACCTCATTTTAAATGCCGTTTTAAGTACTTCTACTATTTCAGTATGATGAATAAAAATGTGCAATCATAATGTCACCTGCTTCAACGAAATAACACTGCTCTTCTATTTTATATAAAAAAAAAAAGTCAGTATGACTCCATATAACTCTTGAAGTTTTTTAAAAAGTTTTAAATGGATTTCGAGAAGATTAAACTAGCAATAAATTATCTATATCAGAAACTCGTTTTAAGTTCCATCTTAAGAATTTCTGAAACTTGATGTAAAGACGTAAAAAGTGACTGACAATAGAGTTTAATTTCGCAAGAGCCAAAAATACAGTTAATTTGCACCCAACATTTCTTTTGTATATTGTAATTTCTTTTTTACATCACATTAAGATCAGATGAAAAAGGGTAATTATTTACAAAAATAAATGTAAGAAGGGATAAAACCTTAAATTTGATGTAAAAAAGTATACAAGCTAACAGTGGAGGTCTTTTCTTCACCAAATCAAACAAGTTTAAAACAGATGAATTTAAAAAAATTATATGATGGTGATTAAAAACTGAACAGACAATTAAAATGTGATATATATGGGACATGACAGGAAGGACATTCATAAACTATTTCTCCAAATAAATTATGTTTATCTGTAAAGCGAGTATGTCCATTGCGAAGGCAAGGACATTGGGTATAGACTCGCATGTTCTTCGCTTTCGCTCTCCTCATTGGAACCTCAGGTTATGTTCTAAGTAAGACATTTAATGAGTGTAATGATATCTTCAATGCCAGCCACCACAGAGCAACTTCGAACGTCTAGATATTTTACAATGTTTCCAAGACACTCATGTAGTCAGTATATGCAACGAACTAACGAGTATTGTGGATTTGTCAACTAATCTAAAAACACAAAAAATAACGATAGCTGCAGCTGTGTAAACACCTGTCGATTGAAAGATTGTAAAACATGTTTATATTGTGACTCTCTCATCTACCTTTTCTACTAAACAACATTGTTCTTCCATTTAAAGAAAAACTATTACATCATACAATTACTCCTGAATATTTTCTATCAGGATTTTAATAAATTTCAGAAAATATTTAACAATCAGACGTATATAACAATAATTTGTTTGCGTCAGAGATTCTACTTAAATGGCGTCTTAAGAATTTTTTCATTTTTATATGATGAAATAGAACATGTAAACATTGTGCCTATATTGCCTCATCAAAAAAACAATTTACAAAGGACATACTCATCAAAGAAACAATTTAGTTCTTCTTGAAAGAAAAACCATTGCCACATACAGACACATCATGAGAAAAGGGTTTAAAGATAAGGTAAAGAATTTAAGTATGATTTTGAACGGGATTTGATTCACTTATAAATACCATTCACTTTAAATCCTATAAAATATCTTCAATTCGTATTATTCTGAGAATGATCATGTGGATCAGTGCTTTATACTTTTTTTATTCTCACTCGACAGCAGATGCAACTACAAAAAAGAAACCAATACCTTTTATCTAAAAAAATACTTTATTGTCGGTCGCACTGTTTGAGCCTCTTCTGCTGTGATTTTTAGTTTCTTAGAATTTATTCCACTTTACTGAAAATGTACCGAGAGAATTCGAAGGATTATTCTCCTCGATGTTTGGTATATGTCCTAATAATATAGGATTTCCTTTAGTAAAGTATGTTAGAAGTTTTTGCGCATCTTATTCCTATATTACATTTACTTTCAACTAAAGAGTAACTTATTATAAATCTAGATTCTAGTTGCAGTTTCAAAATTAAACATAGTACATGTTATACATTGATTCACAAAATATTTATTGCAGCATTAAACGTCTTCCTAAAACAAGGCTACCAATACTGACTTTGTAGCGGTGGTTGAGTGGTAAAAAAATGATTCACAAATAACAAAAAGTAGAGGGGGTGCCGTCTAGTGCGCTTTTCGCTTCAGGCTCTTGCGCCATCTAGAGCACTTTACGCCACAGAAATACACTCTAAAACAAAAAGAAGACTAAAACCAAGAAAAAGTTGTCCGATTGTAATGAAATTTCGTATGCAAAGACATTTGGACTGAACATGCAAATGATTGAAATTTGGTGTCCAATTAATGAATAGCGGGAGGTACAGCCCATCGGAACTGCGCACTCAGCAGGTGTATATAAAAAGCAATTCTCAATCGGATGGTCAAATTTTCTGTTGCATTGCGTTTAAGGATACCTTTCAACGACTGAAAAAAATGCCTCGAGGTTTCGAGCTCATTATGAGCAACTGTCAGAGTTTCAAAGAGGTCGTATCATAGGACTGAGAGAGATAGATTGGGCGGAAAATCGATTGCCATATGGATCGAAGCGATGCGACAATCAGAAGATGCTGGTAGAAATGGGTGGACAGTGGCAGATTTAAGTGTCATGAGGGTTGCGGTTGACATAGGGCCACAGCAAATCGGGAGTACACAGTAATTGTTAGATCAGTTGTCACAGCGCCTGATTCATCGTTGTCAACCATCATACATGCGACCTGCTCACAATTTCCACCATGACCCTTCACAGATGGCTGATAAAGCGAAATCTACTCTCGTACCGACAACTGCACCACCTGCCTTTCACGCCTGCACATTGTCGAGCCAGATTACAGTGATGCTTTGCTCAATCAGGTTAGAATGATTCTGACTAGGGACGTGTAGTGTTTAGCGACGAATTCCACTTCCATCAGTGTTTTGACGATCATCGAAGACGTGTCTGGAGACTACCAGGATAGCGTGCCGATCCTGCTTTCACTATTGCACGCCCCACAGATCCTCAACCAGGAGTTAGGGTCTGGGGTGTCATTACCCTAGATAGCCGGCCCCCTTTGGTCGTCATTAGAGGCACACTTACAGCACAGCGGTACGTCGCCGACATTCTGATACCTGTTTTGCTACCGTTCCTTTTGCAGTACCCTGACCTTATTTTTCAGCAAGATAAGGCCAGACCTCATACGGCACGTGTTGCTATAAACTATCTTGTAGCATGCCAAACACTTCCTTCCCCAGCCAGATCTCTCTACAATAGAGCATGTCTGGGATATGATGGGAAGGCGACTGCATCTACCAGGGAATGTTGATGATCTAGCCCGACAATTGGAGCAATTTTGACAAGAAATACCGCAGGAGACCATCCGGGAGCTTTATCACTCTATGCCACGTCGTGTGGTAGCTTGCATCCAGGCTCAAGGTGGGTCAATACCTTATTAGGGTCGTTACTTTGAAATTATTTACCTCTGAAATAAATCATTCAATTCTTCTGAAATTTTAATAATTTTCTATTCTGTATATAATTTTCCTATCCGCCAATTTTTGCCTCTATCGGACAACTCCTTCTTGGTGAGTCGTTTGTTTTGTTATAGTGTATTTATATTTTCCGTATGCGGTAATTTTCTATGTAGGTATGGGAAATGTCATTAGTACTAAGTGCATTGCAAATAACTTGAACTTCGTAATAGAAAGAAAAGTGGTGATTTCTCTTTTTACGAAAAAGAAATTCTTTTTACACTCTTTGAAGGTAAAAGAAATGATAGGTAGAACGCATTTTTCTTTTAAATGGATAGACTTTTTTTATTTTGTTTCTTTACAATTATAAATCTTTTCACTAAGGAGGCTTTTCTTTAAAAGATTTTTTAACTAAAATGCAATCTGACTTAAGACTAGCAAAAAGCAGGATTGATAACAAAATCTAGATTCTGAAGCTCTTAAATATCAGGCTTTTGTGCAAAAAATTAAAGAATGTATTCAGGAAAGTGGCTTTTTCGTAACTGAGAAAATTTAAAATTTAAATTCAATTGAGGCATCTAGATTAAAGTGTGTGAAAAGAAATTTATTCTGAACTTAACCCCTTAAATGTATAGGTTTTTTTGTTTTTTAATTTAGTTTATTTGAGAGAAAACTAATTTAATTTCATCATATCAAAGGTGAAATTTTAAATACGTTCACAGCTCTATAAAACATCAAATAACCATTTCAATTAATTAAAGCAATTAATTACTGTTTGTCGGATTTAATGAGTCTGTTTTCCCTTAACTCTTAAGGTGATATAAATTAAAATTTTAACTGTAAATATTTTAAATAAATATTTTATGTGAAGTTTAAAGAAAGAGAAAATATTCAAAACATATAATTTATTTTTGATTTTAAGGACATTTCAATTAATTACGAGTTTTATAAAATATTAATGTAGAATATATCTCAAAACCTCTAAAAAGAATAATACCTGAAACAGAAAGTCAGTTAAAGACAATATGTCTCATATAATTTCTTATAAGTCTTTCCTCTGAATTCTTAATTACTAATCATACGGTAATATAATTATACATAATATTTTTCTGAAAATATCTGTTTCATTCAAGTTTTTCAATCGAAAAATTAAAAGTTGTTCTTTAGTTTCTCCTTAATAAAGAAATTAGTTATATTCGAACTGTTTTAGTCTGTCATTATTCTATGAAATCTTATTTTTAATATATTTATAAATTTATCAGTCTTTAATACAATATTGAAATTTACATCACAAATTATAAAAAGTATCAACAAAACCATAAATTGGAAATAAGATATAAAATAAACTCTTGTTATAACTGAAATCAAATAAAAAAACTTATTAAGATGCTAATTAATCTTAAAATAAGAAATATTAATTAATAATTTAGCTCAATGAAACTGTAAATTAACTTAAATTCAAAATTAGTATTAGCTTTTAATTTGGCAATAAAAATTTTAAAAAATGAAAATTATATATATATATATATATACCGTGTGAAAAAAACTCTATAATTCTGACTATTTTACAAAAACAGAAAAAATCTTTTACAAACAGAAAAATTTATTCGAAATAAGTTGCGTGTTCTGACTTTAACTTATACATAAGATTTCTTTTGTCAAATATTCGCAGACGTTATACCACGAAATAGGTTCAAGGTCCTTTAATAGTACCCATCATTTCAGGGATAACTTCGGGTACATTAGAGACCGTCCATGAGTTTCATAACGCTCCAGTGAAACGGAGTTAGAGATCCATAAACGGGCTCCGAAACGTTACAAGCTGGAGAAGTGCCACAAATTACGCGTTTCGTAACATTTCCGATTGATATTTCACTACATTTATTTCGGGTGATATTTCGATTTCCCGTGAATCAGTCACAGAATGGAACAAGAAATAAAAAGGATTAGTTTCACGCTACATGTTTGAACTTAAGATAAATAATTTTTAATAACTTCTACAGCGACTTTGAGAACTATAATTTCTCACAACAGAAACGTTCTAAGCAAACTTCTAAGAAACGTTCTAAGAATCGTTCTTGATTAGTTCTAAGCAAAGCTATTTTATTTTCTTACCTTACGATATACTTAGTTACCAAAGAAAATGGAATGATCAAATATGCTTTTATAGTGTGCTTTAGATATCAGAAAGAGCAGTATTCGGTTGTTCTTTCTTCAAATATTTCATGACAGTTGAATAATTTCAAAATATTCCCACATCATTATGGTACGAACTATATTCCTTATTAATTACTTGGCCATCAAATAGTCTTTTTTCAATTTCTTTACGTCCAGACCACAGTTAAATCTTGTTTGGCGCAGCATAGCCACATCTGGCTCTTGCGCCAATAAACTTTACACTCACTCACTCACTACTTGGCCATCAGCTACCTGTACTTGAGGAAAACATAAATTAGAATTCTACTGATTCATAATGTTCAATGGGAAAAGATTAGTTTTGTTATTTTTTTTTTTTTTTTTTTTTTTTTTTT
>BMAW01065306.1:939348-950866 GCA_019974015.1 Nephila pilipes | reverse complement strand
TTTTTTTTTTTTTTTTTTTTTTTTTTTTTTTTTTTTTTGTTTAGGTTAGTTTTAGTTAATTTCCAATGTATGTTAAATCATACCATATAATTTCCTTACCATATGCTTTTTCCAATATATGTTAAATCATACCATATAATTTCCTGAAACCACATAACATGTTAGTCTGAACAACATTTCCCTACATGTACCATTTCTCTCGAAAAAAAGTCTTTCCCTAAAATAAGCATCAAAAACTTCTAAAAATTATTATGTTATTTATATAACCTGTGATATGAAAAAATTATACATTTCCAAATGCATTCTCTTAGAAATTTCAGTACTATTTATGAAACTGAACTATTAACAATTCTATATTGTATCTGCGCTTCGAAGAGATAAAAAATATTTCAGGATATTATTATGTTTTGTTGAATGATAAATATTATTATATATCTTAATAACTTTAAATTGATATAGTATTTGTTTATAAATTTTCAATTTCTTAAAATGTTAGATTCCTTAAAATTTTCTGTTTTCCATTGATTTTTAGACGTCTAAAATTTGACAATATCTTCTCAATTTTCATAGTTATCAACATACAAAATTTTTATTCCTTGTGGGGATTCATGATGTCAATTCATATTCAAGTCTGGACCATTATAAGATGATTAACTTGTTATTATCTCTTATATTAGGCTCCATAATACTATAACAAAAGTTCTATCGTGCGGACATGCGAGTGAAATCAGTCCAACACAGAGGATAACGGCAAATAACTCTTTATTCACAAATATTCGGTACAAAACGAATACGGGCAGCAAAACTTGGACAGATTAACAGCAAAATCAGGAAACATAGCACTTGAACAGAAAAGTGACTCAAGTGGAACAAATACAGAGCTTGCACAGATTAGCAACACAAATACCATATAGCATTTGAAATGGCAATCACAGCACTTTCTATAACATTTGCTCGGCAACGTTACTTTCAAATCCTCGGCAGATCTACTCATTATTTATATATATATATATATATATATATATATATCATGACTCTCGTGTGTTCTTCGTGAAGATTTCTCACGAAAATTGTTTTGGAAACTTTTCATGGAGCTACCTCGCAACTAAACAGGTCGCAGTAGACCAGATGACTTAACATTACACAGCTGGTCATCTAAGTCCCCTGATATGGTCACTTGCGATTTCTTCCATTGGTTGATTGTAAAAAAATGTAAGTGTATGCCCCCCTTCATTGCCTAAAAATTTAAGTGAACTTAAAGCAACGGATTTTTGCTATTGTACAATCAATTGCCACTGTCACTTTCCAATGGTTTGGTTGGAATTTACATATCGAATTGATATTATACGTGTAAGTAAAGGAAGTGATTTTGAACACTTGTAAATAAAATTTCCGTATTTTCAGTTTGCATTTTTGTATTACTTATTCTTTGTCGTTTATTTAGAAAATATAGCATTTGAAACCGGAAGATTCATTTTGAATAACCTTGTACACACACATACAACACACACAAACATATATATATCTGTTCATCTAAAAACAAATCAGGGGACGCCAGGATTGCGATAGGATGTTAAACAGACTTTCGTCTGCCACAAAGATATGATGGGTTATTTTTGGGATGCCGTTTCATTTGATATCCGTTCCCCTCTGGCTGTCAACCGTGACATCTTTACTGCACGTTGGTATATCGATGATATCCTACGCTTCATTGAGTTGTCTTTCCATTCGCGCTACCCTAAGATTAAAAGTCTGCAGGATAATACCCGGCGGCCCACAGAAGTCATTTCTCCGTTTGTCTTTGAGCTTGTCAAACACGTCACTTGTCAACTAGATTGCCATCTTTCTCCGGTACCGATTGTTTGGGATCTTTCTTAGCAAACATCTTTCGTCCCAATCTAAGACGATCATTTAAAGGAGTTTGGGAAGAAATCCGTCTTTAGGATATTTTCCGCCAACTCTACGAATCATTGACAAGTGGGTAACAGCTTACTTAAGAGCAGGAGATATATATCAACACATTATTGACTCATTCGCTGTAAATAGATGAAAAAATATTTAAGGGGACTTAGTACCTTTCGAAATCAAAAGTAGAACATTTTGACAAACTCTCTCTCTCTCTCTCTCTCTCTCTCTCTCTCTCTCTCTTTCTCTATCTCTCTCTTTTCGATCCTTCATAAATCAACAATTTTTGCTCATTTCAATATGAAACTTTGCCAGTTTGTGTAATAAAGTAATTATGTTATTGAGCCAAGTTTTGCTATTAAATTAATATCTTTTCTTATACAACATGAAATATGCGTACAAAAATTTAAAAAATAAATTAGCTTACCATACGTTACTCACAAGATAAAATTTGAAAGATGTACAGTAGAACCATAATTCTTATACCAAATTAAAGCTAAATAATGACCTCATTCTGTAAATTTCAAATTTTAAATTTATCTTACATTAAAAAAAATTGAAAAATTAAAAAGTTATCAAGTTTGTATTTAGTAACTTTTTTTTCATGTATCATGCTATAAAATAAAATCTAATCATCCTATTAACAAAATTGAGGTTCACAGAATACAGATCTACAAGTACAACACTCATGTAAAATTTTAAAGCTCTGCATGCAAAACATTTTTTTTAATCCTGTGGGAAAGTGTGAAAATAACAAACTGAGAAAAAGAGGTTTGTTTACATTGCAATACAAGGAACAAGCCACTTTAGACACTTACATTTTTTATTACACAGGGCGTAATAATTGTCGGATTTTGACGCAGTTTACTTTAAAATGCTCCTAACATTCAACACTATTTTTTGAAAACAAATTTGAAAAATCGAATTTAAGAAGGTGCAAAGGTACTAACTCCCCTTAATTCCTATGACATTTAATCGTTTCTTTTTCTGTACACTAAAATCACATCTAAAGCTTTCGTTCCATTCGGTTAACATTAAGTGGCATCACAGTTTTTGTTTTTGTGCCTTACAGTATATTTAAATGCTAAGGGATTCAAACCCTTTTATTTGCATGTGGCCATTTATGGAATGGGTGTCTTTATAAAATGAACTGCGAATGTTTTCAATTTAACATTTTCGTTACAGAGTCTCAATTATTCGAATCTCTCAAGCCCCATGAATTTACTTACCACCTGAATTATGTTCCGAGGACGATCGTAAATTTCTAATTATCACTGAGAAACAACCAAGATATCTGGATAATATTTAGTCTGCTGATTAATTGATCCTTATGTACATAATGTTGTAAATTAAAGCTATAATTATAATTGGTTTCAGGAAGCCGTAGATTGAATAATCTGCAGTTTCGTAAGTTTTTAATTACTATCCCTGGGTATCATAAATTTTCAATTATTACTAAAAAACGCAAGATAGAAAATTAATTTTTGTTTTCTGTTCTTAATATTTCTCTACAAAGTCACCATCCAGAGTTATACATTTTTTCCAGCTTTTCTGGATCTTTTGAAGATTATCTTTATAGAATTCAGCAGATTGAATTCTATCATATTCATGTGGTGAATTACTTCAAACTATGGATTCCTGAAACCAAAATATTCTACATTAATCGTTGTAGTTTACAGCATCATGTACATAAGGATTAATAAATAAGCAGAATAAGGTTTATTTAGGTATCTCGATTACTTCTTAGTAATAATTAAATCTTTATGATATCCCCTCGCACTTACTCCTCGAAATTACAGCCAGAAAGATTTTTTAAAAGCTTTTACTTACCTATTTTATTCTCTGTCTTTTATTACTATCAAAGCTTGACAAATGAATCAACATAGGATAAGCAACTTACCCCATAATATGTCATTTTCTGAAAAAGTTCCTTGATATAAATAAGTAGCTTATAACTCATTAGGTATGGTAACCCATTTCAAAAATCAACTGTCATGTAAAACATCAAAAGCAAATGGACCTTGAATTCAAAAAAAAGAATCAAATTCCTTCTCTTGTACTGTAATTCATGACATGCAAATAGGAAAAAAATATTGGCTCGAATATCACTCCCGTCATATAACCTCAGAATTACGATACCTTTTATCAATAGGACTGGATTGGTTTTATTAACGTCGCACAAGAAGCAACGCAAGGGCTTTGATGACGGACCTCGTAATTTTGAACCTCGGTCAAGTGAAGAAGATGACATCTGAACTGGCATCTTCCTCTCCTAACTTCCACACCATGCCAATGGAAGTACTATAGGCCTCGATAGATTTAACGTGCATCAGTCCTTTGTCAAATGCTCTCGCGCGATATTGATTAAAACAAAGCAAAATAACTTTAGGTTTTTAAATCAGTTGTACACTCTTACTATAAACTGTTCAAACATTTTTATCTTAAAAGCTGATAAAACAAATTTAAGACATAAAAATTATGAGAATATGTGTAAAATTAAATAAATCGATCCCATTAAATTTGTTTTTGAACATTTCATTCTCATAATACTTTTTATCAACATTTTTTTGAAAATTGATCATATAATGGCTCAGTCTAAATGATATATCAGAATATTACCTGAAGCAAACTGTAATTCGAAGAGAAACAGGTATTGGATTACTTTGCGCTCTTGATATTCCTGTCATTGGCGTAAATGCGGCATATCTATTACAGTTAACGTGTGTTTCATGAGACTGGGAAGCACTAGACAGCATACTAAATAAATAACAGTGGTGAATAGCTATTTTTCATCTTTATATTGCCACACAAAGCAAGAAACCTAGTGATCTCCGTGGCTCAGTTGCAGGCTGATAGTTGATGGTGAATAGCTATTTTCATCCAAAGACTGTAGTTTTAATTTAAAAAAATTATTTATTGTTTGTCTAACATCTGGATGGTTCTAGATCTCTCTTTAAGGTATATGCCTACCTTCGAAGAGGATTTTTAAGTAATTGGAAAAATAAATTTTTATATGCATTATACTATAAGATATGGCTAAAAGCTTAAAATACAATGTAAAATTTGCATAAATTAATAATTGTTTTAATATTTCAAAAAATACATAAAAATAGCAGTAAAATGGCCCTTGTACAAAACACCAAAACAGAAATTTAAATAGAGATATTTCAATTCTGTGAATTTTATTATAATGAATTAAATCTAATTTAGGATTTGTGCCTCTCTCACAATTATAATCCTGAAAATTAAATATTCATAAGAAGTCGTACTTTAGCATAGAGAAAAACCGTACAAATTCGTGACAATTTATGACTTTTATCATCAACAAAATGCAAATTAATCCACTTATAACAATAATCGAGAGGTTCAAGTCCTGAATTCACTTTCATAGAGCATTCCGTGAAAGTTTTATAATAATATATCCATAACTTTTTTCAATACGATGTTTTGCGCTGAAGCAAAATTCGAAAATCTTGATTTTGAGAAAAAGCTAAAAATACATTTCAAGCCAGAAACTTACCTAATTAAATAAACATTTAACATTAAAAGGTCCCTGATTTGTAAACTTCACTATCTGTATTACTTAAATAAGTTATCTTTTTCTTCCTGGTGACCTTTAAAACTTTCCTACGCTTACATTTAACAGGTGTTGTATAACGCTTCAATTCTCTGATTCGATTGCAATCCAACTTTTCGTATCCCTTTACAGTGAAGTAGCCCAGATTTTCAATGTTCAGCTTATTTAAGACTTTTAAGCAGCCTCGATGTCCTTCGTTAAATTATATAATTGCATCATATGCACCCAATATCACAGTTTTCAAAAAAAAAAAAAACTTCCTTTAGTACTCCTTAGTTATATTATACCATAAAAATATTCATTTGCATTTTAGATCTCAGGAAATTCATCTTGCATGTTGAAAGATATTTTGATGGCGATATTACGTTAAATATCAATGAAAAACAAACATTAAAGTTCCATTTCCGGTAGCAGAAAGCTACTTCCAGTTCTAAAACTTGACACAGACTATTATTAAAATGATTATAACTCAAGTTCTATGCAAGATAGAAACAAAATTGAAACTGTTCTAGAAAGCTAAGAAATCTGGCTTTAATAACAGACTGTTAAATAAAAAAATCGACTTTTTGACCAAAAATCGCATTTTAAAGGTAGGAGGATACCTTAATATTCTAATTTGGTTACTTTTCGAATATTCTGTGTGCATATAAAAGCTGAGTCTCATCAGTTCTGGGCAAGTTCTCTGTTCGCTGTGATATTACTCTTTTTTAATAATAAATCTAATTGTTTACAGTAACGGTGTAGTTATTTGCATCTACGTGACAATATTGCTTGACAAAGTTTAATTGCATGTGTTGAAGCTAATATAATTGAAATTGCACGATGAGAGATTCTTCATTTCCATAGTATTGCATTTTACAGAATTTTACAAAATAAATTTCCCTTTCTTTTCAAATTTAAATTAATCTTCAAGGGAAAAAAACTAGTACTTAAAAGGTATCTCGTGTCTTTCAGACATGAAAGTTTCTGTTTCTATAAATATAAATAAAAAATTTAAATCAAGCTTTTAATTAAAGTTGGATTAAAAATTATAAACCTTGTTTTTTAATTGTGAAATAATAAGTAATTTATAAGAGCTTGAGGTGTTTAACTAAGATACCTATGTAAAAACAGGCAAATTAAGCACTGGTCCTTAGCTATTTACTTCAAGGAGATCAAAAGAAGCATTAAAGCTTCAAGTTCTTATAAATTATACATTATTTCACATGTAAACAACTATTTTATACCATTTAATCCACCTTTAAGAAAACGCTTTATTTAAAAAAAAATGCTTACTTATATTTATTTAATTATTTTGTGTCTGAAAATTTAAGACTGAAAAGCAATTACGTGTGCTATACGCGTGTGCTTAATTTCAAATCAATTGCACTATAAGAGAAACTCATCCGTCCTTCTCGTCCGTCACTCTTGAACATACTATGATATTCTATTGTCATCCGAGTAAAACGTGAAAGCAAAATTTCTGCTCGATCGATGATAGAAAGCAGGTAAAAACTCGAATATTAATTCTGAACTGGAAAAACATACATATGAACACAGCAAGTGAAATAAAAGCTTATAAAAATGTTTTGGAGTGCAAAGAAAAATACAAGAAAGAAGAAAAAAAGGGAAAGAAAATGAAAAAAAAGTGCTTGAAGAAAGTGCAAGACCTTGAACTTCAGACCCCTCCTTAAATCCATCAGAGCTTGAAAATTTCATATTATTATATTGTATACAAATTTTCATTTTACGTGTATACAAAATATCAGCTTGATGGGATGATAGGAAGTGATTAAAATTCGAGTACACATTTTGAACTGGAAAGGCATCCTTTTTTATTAAATTCCTACTATTAGTTCACACTCTGCCTATATATATTTATATATCTTGTTCAAATTTTCAATCGTTAATAAAATACTTTTTATTCATCCACTCAAGTTCAAATGCATTTCTTAAAACTTGTAGTGGATGATAATTGATGTTAATAAAATTTTTTCAGATATTAATTCATTAATTAAATTTAATGGGCAAAAATGCAACTTAGCCCAACCGCTTAATGCAATTTCAAAAATTGCCAAACCTGGCGATTTTTTGGCAGAACGTTAATTTGCGAAGCGGACTAGGGCAGCCACATTTGGCAAAATACCGGCAAATAATTCCTGTCGCCAAGGGTGACTGGGCTAAACAAGCATTCTGACCCTTTAATATGTCAGATGAATTAAGAAACAAGCCAATGCTTCTACTATGTTCGACTTTGTTTATCTTGCAATGGCGAAGTTGATAGAGCGTTGGTATAGAATCTCCGTGCCTTCGGATCGAATCTCATAAAAGCATACAATTTTTTTATTTGATTTTCAAATAATTAATTTTAGTTTTATATGGGAGAAAAAATTTCTCTTATATAAGATATTTAGCAGGATATACATTTAGGAATAAATGCCGTCAGAGACAAATCGTGTCACTGGAAATCGTGTCACTGGAAAATCCAGACGATCACTGAAAAAAATTTCTTTTGCCACTTAATATTGTGATTCTGATATATGTATAATACATATTTATATTAATTGTAATTATTTAATAAAAAAATAACTAAAATAAAATTTTTCTTTGTTGACCTAAGTAGAAATTGACTTTAAAAAAATTTATATTACTTGTTTACATACATGTGAACATAGCTAGTTAAATAAAAGCTTGTAAAAACCAATGAATACTGATAACGTAAAAGTTCTTATTACTTGAATGTATCTTTCTTTTAAACATATATACGCTTTTTTTCTTTAAAAATTTAAAACCTAACACTGGACATAGTCATGTAATCTTATCCACTGTTAGAAAAATTAATCATATTTATCTTAAAACTTCAGGCACTCGTAATGCAAGCACTTTTAGTTTCATTATGAAATCGTAAAAAAAAAAAAAAAAAAATGTTTCTTTGAAAATAACGTAATTCGAATGACTGAGTTAACAAATGTCCTTCAAAAAGTTTTATATAAATTCTCTTGAACCTCAAAAATGATGTCGCCGAGGTATCCTAGTGGTCATGGTTGTGGATTCGCGACTAGCGTTGCTTTCGTCGAGTCTATTTCTCAAGTCCTGATACCACTAAAGATATGTCGTGAAGCGAGGCTGATGCACGTAATATCTGGTCAAGGTTCCAAGTCCTCCCAAGTCCATCGTTGTCACTTGACCGAATTTCAAAATTCCGAGGCCTGTCGCCAATAGCCCTCGTATTGAATCTCAATACGACTTTAATAAAGAATGACTCATCAGAAAATATGTTTGAAAATATTTTTTTTTACTGTGAGGCTTATTGAAACATTCAAAACATGCAAGGGTATCGTAAGATTATAATTATTATACTAAAAAATAATTGTGTGATAACTGGGTAAAAGTTATTCTTCATATTAACATATCCTTATGTACAAAATGTTGTAAATTACAGCTGTTGAGGTTGATTTTATTTTGTTTGCTTAAGGAATCCGTAGTTTGAAGTAACCCACACATGAATACAATAGTAGATAATTTGGCTGAGTTCTACTGAGATAGTCATCAAAAGATCAAGAAACGCTTGAAGAAATATATAGCTCTGGATGGTGTGTATGTAGAGAAGTCTTAAGAAAAAACAAATGAGAAAATTAATTTTCTGTCTTATTATTCTGATTATTTTTACTGATAATTTAGACTGAATTATACTCCAGGATAATAATTAAAACTGTTGGATAGTTTGAGTTTCTACAATGGCTTCCTGAAACCAAATGACCTAACATTAATAACTATAACTTACAACATTATGTACATAAAAATCAATAAGCAGAATAAATTTTATCCAAGCATCTTGACTATTTCTTAGAAATAATTATAACTTTACAATGCCCCTCATAACTTTTCAAACAATTTTTCATAAAGTTTATTTTCTTAAATCTTTTAAAACATAAATAATTTTCAAATCTTAAGATACGAAGCCTGTTCAATAATTTTCTCAAGCTGAGAATTAAAATAATAATAAGCAATTAATAAATTAAGAAGCTAATTTTGAAGAAATTTTAATCCAAAGGCATTTTTATTATTGGAACTACGTACATATACAACTCGTACGGAGCAATAGAAAAATCGATAGTCTTTTTCTAGGAAGTCATTGATATTAATCCCTGAGGTGTTTTTAAAAGTCCTCAAATAGACAAATTTTCCTCAAATGCTGTTTGTTATAAAAAGGAAGTAATCCATTCAAACTTTTAATAGAAGCATAAACCCCAAGGCAGTAATGTTGTGAACATTCTGAAAGTCACAAAGTTTCTGTGAACAGCTGTCTAGACTTCGTCTATCCGCTTTTAGAACAGAAGTAACTTTTGCATCAGCAGGAAACTTTAGAGTATCGGAAATTATTTATGTTTCTTTACCACTAAGCGACTGAGCTGTCTTTAAAAATAGTCAAGGAGTTATGAAAATCTCGATTTGTTCTTTTAAATCCAATAAATAAATCCGACCTATGAAACAGCAAATTGTTTCTAAATTTACTAGCTAAAATTCATATTGTATTAATACCAACATTCCCCCCTGAAATTGTTTCCAATGCACATTATTTTTGATGATTAGATATGACACGCTTATACGTTTAAAATAATTGAAGAAGCAATTACATGTGCTTTTTTTTCTGTGACACGTATGTCAAGTTTCCTGAAAAAGTCATTAAATTTTTTCTGCATCTTAACCTTTCTCAATTTTTCTAAATGAGGTTGATTAATAGTTTGTTTTATGTCGCACTGAGGCTATTTGGATGATGGATCTTATAATTTTTAACCTCTTTGTCAAGTGACGAGGATGACACTTGAGCTGGTACTTCTCTCCCCAAACTTCCATACCATAACAACGAAAGAACTTCGGATCTCGACAGATTTAACGTGCGTCAACCCCGCTACATTGCGGGTCTCTAATGTCATAAGGGCTCGAGTCTATAACTCGTTGGATACAACAACGGCCACAAAGGCCCTACCGAGACTACGAGGCTACGTATTAAATAAGGATAATTTGATAAATTTATGACTTGGTACTTTTTTTTATCTGAATTCTACTTAATCCCATCAATTCCCTCCCCCTTTTTTTTTGCTTCTCTCTCAATCTACTGTATGATTAAAGAATATATTATAATTTAAAAATATATGTATTACTTGTTAATCTGATACTTGATTTACGAGGTAAATTTACTTTTTTTATATGGAAAATACATATATTTAAGATTTTTTTCCTTTAGTTTTTTTATCTAGTTCCAGTTCAAAAAAAGAATTTAAAAAGTTTCATAAACTTGATTATTCATATAAGAGTTAATGGGAAAGGGTTAAATGCTCATATGAGCGGATAGTGTGATTTTAGTCATATAAAAATACTATATGCATATTATATATAATTTTTGCATATTCAGTCAAAAGGTTTAATAACCTTATCTTGCAGTTAACACCTTTTCGCAAGCTTTAGGAGAAACATAAATTTGAATTCTGTTATTTTTTACTAAAATTTTCTGTTGTGACTTACAATATTTAAACGTAGGCAATAAAAAAGAATTTGATTTTAATGCATTTAAAATAGCATCACATTTTTTCTAAGATATTACAATCTCATTTTTGATTCATTAAAACCAAAATTTCTTGCTCAAAAATACAGCGTATAATAAACATTATTAAAATTGTAACTAACTGAAAAGTTATTTAATTGGAAGCAATAAATCCATTGCATAAGTAAAGTAAAACAAAAACATATAATTAAAAAAAGAAAAAGACCGTTAGTAAACTATTAGATAAATATATCATAAATAATTAGAATTATTAGTGTAAAAGCAAAAAAAAAATGAAAGAAATATTTTTAAAAATGTAAGAAGATATTAAATACAGAAGAAAACATTATACGCTAGAAAAATAATATTAAAAATAACTACATAAATAGAGACAAAAAATGTAGTGAATTGAAAGAAAATAAAGAAATTCAGCATAAAATAAAAAAATGGAAAAGAACAGAAAATAGAGGAAATACAAAATAGTGTGTGTGTGTGTGTGTGTGTGTGTGTGT
>BMAW01065306.1:820806-934348 GCA_019974015.1 Nephila pilipes | reverse complement strand
GCCTCAAACTCTTATAAATTATGTATTAATTAAAATTTTGAAAAATTATTTTTATATGTCTAGTCCGTCTATTAATAAATGCTTGGTTTTAAAAAATTTCTCTTGCTTGTATTTATTAACAATTAATTATAACTGGCACATAAGTCGGAAAAATATTTTCAACTTTTATTTCACATATGAATTTTTAAATATATAACTCATTATAAAAGCAAAGGAAACATATACATATGAACTGCAGTAAATAAACATAATCCATTAAAATAACCTACACTTATTTATGCACATTATAAAAAGTAATTTAACTTTTATCTCTAGCGAGCAATTTGAAGTTCTCGAACCTTCGAATAGGGAGTGATAATACTATGCTTTTGACAGCCAAACACTATTGACTGATTGATTGTCTTACAAAACTGTTTACTAAAATTTAAATATCCTTCCAAATTTAAATATTATTTTAAATACCTCTATACCAAGAAAGTAAATATAAATATTAATAATTTTTACTACAAATAAAAAGACTAAAAACAGAAAGTTTAAATAACAGTCAAAAAATCGTAAGTAGATAGCTCTAAATATATATATATATATATATATATATATATATATATATATATATTAACCAAAAATATATAAACTCACAAAAACACTCATACACATATATATACACACAGAAAAATATTTTTTTCTGCTTTTATACTTTATCTTAATTATTCTTAAATGTTTATTAATAAAATCAATAGGATCATTTTAATTAAAGCAATTTGAAATAAGCATCTCATAATTATTATTCTTTTTCATAGAATAACCATAATTATCTTTATTACCAACCATTATTTTTCTTTAATACCATAATTAAGTATAATGTTTTTGAATATTGAAATATGTAAACCGCTACTCCCCAAAAAGTTACCTTATTAATATCAAATTTAAAACTATCTCTCTAGTCATACGTCTTACTTATAATTCTCCTAGCTCTAATTTGCAATTGCATGCTTAAACATTATGTTCCTTATTTACTATTTTAGTTTGAATTTGTTTTAAATATGTAGGATAAAAAGACAAGTTAGGTTTATTTTAAAGAGATTTATTATAAATCAAAAAATATCTTCTATATATCTATAAATATTAAAATTATCTCTGTCAATATAATTATGTTCATAAAAATGTAAGTGAATATTCTCCAAAATATTACTCCCAGATCCTTCTTGTAGAATATCCTTACTTTATTGAAAAGTTTGTTATATGATTTTATTATTATATTTAATATGGTATTCTTTGAGTACAAAATTAACTTAAGATTTAAATTTGTAATAAGAAAGAAATTTAATAATATTATAATTCTTACAAAAAATTTATAGTATTTCTATTAAATCATGTATGTCTATCAAAATAAAGAGATCTTCTAAATCATAATGAGTACATCAAATAAATATTCGTCTCTTATATTCCTAAAAATAGCATCTAAACAATTTTAACAGTAACAGTTTCATTAAGTTTATTCATAGTACCATATATATGTGTGTGTGTGAAATCTCTCTCTTTTTAAAATAATTTACATGCTTTAGTAATGTATTATATCCATAGAGGTAGATCTCTAAATTTAATGAGAATCTTTACTATATATATATATATATATATATATAATGATTCTTCAGCGGCGAAATAAGCATTAATACATTAGAATCAGAAATAATTTTTGAAAATAAATCTTAAAGTTTAAAAATAACATAGTGAGGAAGAAATATTATTATATTATTGGGTAAAAATTTTATTTACCAAATTATATAACACTATACGAATAAACTAATACAAATAAAGAAAATTTTCAAAAATAATAACAATACAAATATAACTATATAAATTGTCATTATATATTACAGATAAATTTTAAAAGCAAGTAAATTAAATGAAAAATAATACGATATCCACTAAAAGTAGTGACAGATGAGGTAAAGAAATTGAAAAACATTAATAAATTGATGAAATGTCAAAGAATGGAATATAAAAAAAACTTTATATAAGACTTTGAGTCTGTTGGTGATTTCTCTATCAATATTAGTAAAATTAATAAAAGCATTATTAATATAACAATGTTTATAAGTCATAGTAACAAATAGTCTTTTGCAAATAATAGGATAGTTACCTGGATTCTTATCAATATTGCAAATAATGAACTTATTCTTTAATTTTGTTAAACTTTTTAGATCTCTATGCTGAATGCTTTCTTTTTTCTTAAAATTCAAGTATTCTACCTTTTAATTAATATAATATCTGTATTCTTCGAACACTTCAATAAGTAAATTATTTTTCAGAGCCAAATTAGTTAAAAATTTTATCAATGTCTTCCTTAATTTTTTTCTTAATATATTTATTATTGTTAGAAATCTTAGAAAACTGAAGCATGTACATTTCTTCATAATCTCTCTAAATTTTATATGCTTAACAATATTTAGATTACCTGTAATCACATGCTGATATATTCTTCACTTATAAGTTCTCTATAAATCTGCAATTACATTCATTATCTCTCTGTAAATCCTTACAATTATTATTATAGATCAAACGTCCTATATTTTGTTAAATTTAAAATATTTTTAACATTAATATAATTAATAGGAATTAATTTATTATTTCTATTAATAATATTGTTAACTATTAAAAATATTGTTTTATCAACGAATTTATTTATAAATCTAATACTACAATATTCCATGTATGTATATGTGTGTGACATATGTTTAAAAAATAGATTAGTGATATGTGTTAAAAACAAGTAGGTACATTTAAGTTTCATCACACACAGTAGCACGCATACGCAAAATGATTGATATAAGCTCACATAAATTAAAAAGAAAGACAAAAATAAAAGCTTTTTAGCATGACAAATTATTTGGAATAATCATGCAGCTAATTTAAAATTTTTGCAAAATTGTGATTAGTTTATACTACTTGGTTTACGCACATTTATTTCCTTGGGAAAAATTTAAATATATTTCGTTCATTCATTTATTAGCACTATTCGATTTCTTCATTTTGTCATCCAAATATAAAAACTGTATTATTAATCCCGGAACATTTACAAATATTTTATAAAATGTCCTGTATGGCTCCCAAATGGCTCATTTATTCCTGTATTTTAATTTTAATTTTGATTTTTTTTTTAAGAATTCTTTGAAATAATGCGTATAAAATTCCAGCATATGTTTTAACTTTAATTAAATTTAAATAAATATTCTACTTTAAATAATCAAAAATTAACCACACATTTTTAAGAATTTTCCTGGTTGATTTTATCTTTCTTAAAGATCAAATCAAACTCATTCCTTTCTTCATTATTTCTAGAATTACAGCTTTTTTTTAATGAATGGTAAAATACTTTCCTACGGTAGAATACATTTCTACAGTAAATATCAAAAACCATTCATTATTTTCTTTTATTTTAAAACTATCTGAAGTATTCGTCCTTGTGTGGCACGGGTGAATACTAAAAATAAAACTTTTACAAACTTTTATTGAGTACTTTAATATAAATTAATGAGAAACAACCAAATAAACAAATATAATAATCCCTAAGAAAATTGTATAAATTATTAGAGGCTTAGATAGGGATGCCTCATGTGGCGTAATATGCGTCTCAACTATGCACAACGGAGCGTAAATCTTAGAGAAGACGGGAAAATAAGCTTGCTTATTGGTTGAGCAGTTAAAAATTTGTATAATATCCCACTAATTAATACCCCTCCAATCTGTTTTTAAGGGAGCAAAATGCTCATTGTGTATATCATATAAATACCAAGTCGTCTGAATAGATACATATTTAGATGGAACGATTTAAAAATTTTAAATCAGAGAAATTGCGTTTTTCACACTATTTTCGAAAATTTACCAAAACCCAGCTAATTAACTTACATTCCTGAAGCAATTTTAGTCATTTTTAAGAAAAGTTTTAGAATTTCTAGATGATGTCTGAATCATTATCTTGAAATGTTTTATTCCAGAGTTAATGCGCTAACTATACAAAAAAGATCGCTACAACATTATTAATTAAGAATTTTTTTTAAAAAAACATGTAAGAAAACTGTTAAAAATATTTTATTTTAATTATTTTCAATAGAAAAGAAGTTTAAACAAGGAAGATTTTATACAAATCTAAATTAGAGAAAGGTAGATGCAAAACGCAAGAAATGCGAGTCCATGAATTTAATCCAAGTCAGGAAGTCTATATAACCCAATATAGGGAGCTATAAAGCGAGCAAAAAAGAGTTGTATACGTGAGTTATGTATTATAAAAACTTATAAGAAAGAGTAATTTAAAATTTTTGATTTTGAGAAATAAAGTAGAAATGTTTTAGAACAGAAATTTTCTCTTACGTCAAAGAAACTTTTGTAAAAAAAAGTTGAGCGTTTTATTGTAAATATCGTTTAATAGTACAAAGCTTAATTGATCGTCGAATATCATCATTTTAAAAGATTCATTTGAAGCAATATTGTAAATCTACTGCAAAAGCATACAAATGTAAAAAGCAGCAAACTCCACAAAACTACATTCTGTTGCAAAGAAAAAACAAATTAATAAATATAACGATCTTCAAAAAGAAGTCGAAAATCAGAACAGATAGTCTGAAAACAGATCATGAGATCATGTGATGTGATATGTGGTAGAAATATGCGTAAAGCAGACAAATTCTGCTTTATCGATCACTTTAACAGAAAATTTTTTAAATTTTAAATAAATTTCGGAAAAACTCGTTTCGAGAAGCACACTATCAGTAATCAGAAATTCATTATACCAAATTTCATGCTTGAAGTTCACTCAATTTTTACGCTACCCCATGGATTTATAAGCCTACCTTTCATTAATATAAATGATTCTCAAAAATATATAATCTGTTGCATTGTACATTACATAAAAAATATGAAATAAATAATAGAGTAAGTAAAATGAAGTAAATAAAAAAGGAAAATAATTGAATCATTAAATGTTTACTTAGTTAACTCAAAACTTCCCTAAGAAAACAAATCTTATATTGTCAATAATAACTGTGACTAGCAATAACAATTCAGTAATTCATAAAGTAAAATGATTCATTTTAATTGATATTAATGTATAATTAAATATTTGCATTCATTATATAACTACGCATTTTATTGTATAAGCGAGCATATAACTGCGTAATTTTGCATAATGTTATTTCATAGTTGTTCATTCTTTATACATTTCATTTAAAGCGTATAAAAGCATTTAAATGTAAGATTCTTTACTTTCAATGACTTCAAGTATCCGCAGGGAGACCGAGAACCTATTCAACCGTGCATATGGAAGATGAGTATTATGCTGCCATACGTCTTGTTTATGTTACGATCTTTTATTCGCTTCAATAAATTCTCTTAATGCCAAGATATCCCAAAATTCTTTTTTGAAAATGAGTAAGTTGTATCACGCGTGGAAAGATTTGAAATCCTCGAAAATGCATGAATGCGTGCAACGAATTCTTCAATAAAAGATTTAACACTACTCTCATCTGCTCACCTGACTTGAACAATTTAAATCTTCATCGAATAAAGACTATTTCAAAAGAGACTTCACTTCTGTCTTAATTACTATACAACTTATAATTACCAAGTTTATTCTAACAAGAAGCCATATTCTTTTAAAAGGAAAAGAACATCATAGACAACATTAACCGCATTGCTCATACACATAAACAAAACACGACAACAATTAATGCATTGCTCGAAAAACAAAACTTCATTATTTACGGAGCAATATTAATCCAGAAAGACATCGAAATTAACCTCACGCTCATATGCACCTGTCGGCAATAATAACACTTGCTTTTAAAAATAAAGGATGGCATTATTTTCAGCCGACGAAAATTATACTTTCTGATACCATTCTTTTTAGAAGAAATAAGAGAAATAAAACATTATTTTTTATAGAGAAACAGAGATGCGTGAAAACGAAAAGATCTTTTGTTCTAAAAATTTTTATTTTTAATCAGTAACGATGTAACCCCTCGTAAAATTAACAAACAATATACTTGACGTTCTGCTAAGCATGGATTTCTCATATTTTCAATTCAATTGGGATTTGTGGTGAGTGGCTTCAAAGTACAATATTTTCTGTAGAAAGAAAGATCTTATCAGAAAATAATATTTATTTTACTCGTCTATGTAATTTCTTTTCTCTCTGTTCCGTTACCAATCCAATATATGTTTCTATTTCTGATATGTTACCTAAGGAATTCTATACACGATTTTTTTGGTTACCTTAATTACGTTTTTTATCTTATGTAACCGAAAAAAATCATAGGTTTTATTGGTTTGGGTGTACTTATATGCCTAATTTTTTTGGTATGTTAGATATCTGGGACTATTCCTTAGCGTAATATCAAACCTATGGAATTCTACTTATTTTAATTACGAATACTCCATCTTTTGTTTCTCGTTATAAAAAGAAATGTGATGTAATAAGCCAACGTGGTTTTTTTCCCATTTGTTTTTATTTTGTATTTATTTACCTAATTTTTTACTGCGCATTTTTTATACTATATGTTTTCTAAGGAGTTTGGTGCGAAACACAACGGAATAGATCAGAATAAAATCATAATTAAATAAATCAAGTACTATAAAAAGAGAACTACATAAAGGAGATACAATTGGAATGTACCTCTTGATTTTCAAGACATGATGATATGATGAGGAAAACACTGAAACTAGTAACTCATTAGGCCACACATTCTAAGCTAAAATGCATGGAGATCTTAACCTTTTTTGTCCCATTGAAAAAAAGGTACATTATGCCTATTTTTTACTAGACCCAGTGTAGTTTATTTTCATAGTACGTCAAAAAATCATCAGACTAATATAGTTTTGAAAATTATGAACTAAATTAATGTTACAAGAACAATTTAAAAAACAAATGGAATATGATATTATGACACACACACACACATATGTGTATATATATATATATATATATATATATATATATATATATATATATATATATATTATAATTAGGTTTCAACAATTTTTAATAATGTAATAAATAATTAAATTAACAAACATATTAAAAATAAATGAATAATCGCTGTTAACAAATAATAAGACCATTTTTGTTTAAAAATTTAAATATGTATAAAAATTATCAAGACACTGTCTTCCATTTTTCAATCTAACCTCAAGCACTCTGTTTATCTTTGAAATGGCCATGTGGTTAAGAACAATTTTAGAAATATTGTGCCATTCTCTTACCATGGTTACTTCCAATTCATGAGTTGATGAAAACTGTTTATTACTAGCATAAATTTTAGGACATAGTATACCACAAAGTTTTTCATTGGAATCAACAAATTAATCATGACAAAACAATACATTTTTTTTTTCATTTTAAACCATTCTTGGGTGAATTTAGATGCATTTCAAGAAACATAGTCCTGCTGAAATACCCAGTTAGAATCATCCAATAAAGGCCCAAACGGTATCGGATTAGATAGCATAGCTTGATATTGCGCATAGTACGTACGTCCGGAAATTCACTGTAAATCGCACAATCCATCATGATTAAAGGCTCCCCAGACCATTTTACTAATCCTCCTCCCATTTGTTGACTTCAACATTCTTTTCATTCAATCCTCAAGGTATGTCAATAGTGTTAGTAGCCATCGGTATCGTCAAGATTAAATTCTTTTTCATCACAAAATTTAACTAGTTTCCACTCATCGCTTCATGTCATTACATTTTTAGCCCATTTCAATCTTTCTTCTCGATGATATTTCTATAACTTTGTTGTTATCTTCATTTTCATAAATTTTGAAATACTTTTTCAAGTGGTATTTAATTTAAGACTCTTCCCAATCGTTATATGTTAACTTTTTCGCTGAAACGTTTCGAAATTTCACAAGTCGAAAGTCCTTTTTCGGTTGATAGTCGAAACATTTGTCGATCGAGACGGAATATTAAGATCCCTTTTCTTCCTGATCATTTTACTTTGTTTGACATTATTAATTATTGAATTATGGCGTTGTGAATGGCAGTTTTTTACAACGCTTCATTAACCTATCTGTTTCGCTTTCAGGTTTACCTAAATTTTCTTCAAAAATAAAATTTTTCTTACCTCTCCCTCAGGTAACTCTTTTCCCAAATCTGTACCTTTGCTTCTCATGTAATGTTGTCAAGGTATACTAACGTATGCGTTTTAAAGCGACTATGGTGTTATGTATATTATGCTAATTTTCTCACGTGGAATTACAATTTCTTTACAAACACCTTGTTCAATATTCAGAAAAATAAGTAGATCTTAATAAAATTTAGGTTTATTTCGAAAGTTATAATTCAAATATAATTTTTTTCCCGGTCCTTTTTAAACATACAGGCTTAATGCGTATTATGTCTTCTTCTGAAATGTACAAATTTGTTAGTGGTCCTATAATTTCTGAAAACACCGTATTCAAAATCAGGATATAAATTTTATACAGTTTTGTTTAATTTACTTTTCTGTTTATTAAAATAGTCCACATATTTTTTTTTCTTTTCATAAACCCCTCTTTTTTTTCTTGCTTCCCTACGTCTTCGGGGGTTAGGTGCAATCTCTTGTTTGTATAAGTGGTTAAATATATATAAGCTTGGGAAGCAATAGAAAAAAGTATAATTACATCTATAATATACTTTGTATCCATTATTATCCATTATTCTTCATTTAGTTTTATGACAAACAAGATTTATAGTACTTATTTACATGACGTTGAGAAAAAAAATTAAGCATAAAACATTCCTCGTTTGCGTTTGTTGATCTCTCTTTGGACAGCATCCTTTTCACTTTCCTCTTTTAAAGTGATCTTATATATCTTGGTTTTTCACCTGCTGCAAATTTCAGTTTCTTATTTATTGTTGCTTGAATATTTTAGCATCCTTTGTATAGCGTGTTTTGATAGTAAAAAGCATTTATATGCATAAAAACAACAAACGTATTTTTTGCAACCCGATCAATTATGTTGTAAAGTAAAAACACAAGTCATCTCCTGATTTACTGAATTTGCAATTAAAATATAAACTTAAATACCGTAAAAACTTTCTATAGCGCCTCTAATTTATCATGATAGAATTAGAAACATAAATGTCTCTTATTGTTATGTGTGAAATCTTTCGTAAATGCAGTAAACATTCTTAAATAAAAACTTTTTCTCACAGAAAGCTGTTGTTCAATTTTTAAATCATAAATAGACGTCGATTCAAAATTCAGTTTTATGGATGTGTATTTTTATGTTAACTAATAACAAATAAATACTATTTTAACGAAAAAAGTCTTTGATTTGTCTGAAACACATTACAAATAACTCGTATGCATACCTATTTAGAATTCGAATTGATAAATACATCAGAAAATTACCGCAGTTAAGCTGAAGATAAGCAACTACAAGAAAACATATACCAGACAAAAATTATTTTTAAATGAAAGTTTCTCTACAAGTGTATTAAAATAAATATTATTCTTAGTGAACATTCCATAACACATGCAATACACCATCAGAGGATATATGTTAAAAGGTATAATTTATAACTAGCTAACCATACTATAAAAGGTAATATTTTCGATGACAGAATTTTTGTACCGATATAAATCTTTATCAAGAATCGCATGATATTGTCTCTAAAGTCATCAGTTTGTGATATGGCTCAGTGTTTTAGATACTACCAAAAACTAAGCAGCTACGAAGATTAAGATTTGATTTGTTAAATTTGGTGATCATACCACAAAAAAACGAAGGAATATTCTGTTTTCAGTGTACTATTGTAGCTGAAACTGGTCCATACAACGATCGATAACAGAAAGCGCTCTTTCTTGCTTACACACAATTGTACTCCAAATCCAAGGAAATATATATTGAGCATAACTTTCCCATATGCTACATAATAATACTGTTCATTCTGTCAATATGAAGTCGTTTTGACCTTGTGTGAAAGGGTTTGATCCTTTAAATTCGACTGTATATGTCTCCTATAATTCTTTATTCATCGCAAAAATCGAACTAGAATTATATTAAATCAGAGCTAAAAATCGTTTTTCGCAGTATATATTTTATTTAAAATTAACTATATAATTTATAACATATAAATATATTTCTCTAAATGTTTAATTTAATAAAGAAATTAATAGAAAGAGAGAAGATTTTACACACATACGATGGTAGTCGGAATTATGGGCACTTTTGAATGTTTATATTTTCAACTTTGCAAATGCTTATGGGAAAGGAACTGTTTCTTGTAATATAAAAATTTTATTGATCATTTAGTAGTAAAATTAATGTTGAATTGGAACATAAAAGGGTTAAATGGTTCATTAAATTTATTCTTAAACAGAAATGCAAATTTTAATTGCTTTTAGATGGTAATTAAAATATAAAAAAACTTAATTAATCAAAGTCATTATTTTAGGGACGAATGAACTGCAAGTTATAAAGTGGAAACTAAAATTTGTTCTCTGAAAATATAATTTCAAAATATTTTATTCAGTTTGCTCTGCGAAGCAATACTGTTGCCGTAAATTCCAGCAGATAGTACGATAATTGAATCATAAAAAAGCTCCCAAAATCAGGAGTCTTAGAGTCTAAAAACTTTGATTAAAATTTATACAAATATTAAAACCTTTATAAAATAAAAAATCGTTCATCAATGTATTTAAAATTCTAGCATTCCTCATCTAAGGTAAATAGCTCATCAAGTACATCCTCACGTTCGTTGTTGAGAACTTTGTCCCATTCTGTACCTAGCAAGTCGATTTCCATTTTCGTTATCATTATCCCATAAAAAATCGTTCTCAATGTCATCCATAGCATTGGAAATATCACACTGTTTGAAGAATTTACATACAGGTACTTGTGAGTTTGTGATTCGGCACGTGTTTTTATAGACAATGTTGACAGATGCAAGAAAATAAACTTGTTCGATTGATTTATTATTAAAGTAGCACTTAGATGCAATACGAGGGCTATTGGTGAAAGACCTCATAATTCTGAACATCAGTTAAGTGATAAGAACGACATCTGAGCAGGCATCTCTCTCTAGAAGTTTCCACGATACACCAACTGGAGCTTCGACATACTTAACGAGCATCATCCTCTCTAGACGGCAGGTTTATGTGGCATCAGGATTTTAACCCACGACTCGACAGACAGATATACTAAAACTGTTACATTTTGATGAAAGTTTATTCCTCGCCTAATCTGAAGGCTGTCTTATCTGAGGAAATATAAGGTAATATGAATTGAATTGCGGTGGTTTTGGTATTTTTTTAAAGCTACTTGCATTTGAATTACTATTTCATGAATTATAATTATATTTATAATATAAATATTGACTGAACAGTAAAAAACATGCAAAACAAAATATTTGTTTCCCACAAAAAAAACTACGATTGCTTTAATGAAGAAAAAACGTGTTTCATACCTTTCATAATTTCAAAACAAGTAAAGGAAAATGCGACTTCAAAATTGCGGATTTTTTTTTTTTTTTTCATTATGAGGAAGAAAAATCAGTACAACGCAGTATGAGTAAAGGTAATACAAAGTGTTCTAAAGCTGTTGATGACAGAAGGATAAAAATGATGTGCCTTAAAGACAGAAGAATGTCATCTGATGTCATCAAATATCACTTGAGGGCAGTTGGTGTTTGACTTCAAAAAAGAAATAAAAGGAGGTTATCAAATTTTAGACCTAGGGCTAGAGTTCCAGAAACAAGGTGAAAGATATATTTCTTACTCTACAGTAACGTAAGAAACGAATTCGGTGGACGAAAGAATATCTTGACTAGATCATTGGTTCCCAACCTTTTTTCAATCACGACCCTTTTCCGAATTTTTAAGACTATTCGTGACCCTCTATCTTTCCCATCAGCCAGATAACTATGTATAAAAAGTGTAAAGTTTTTCAATTATCTATTTTTAACCCTTTTTTCTAACGTTCAAAAATACTAAAGTTAAGAGTTTAAACAAGCAATACTTGTCTACAATTACGTTAAAATTTTTATTTTGGCATGGATATTGGTGTATATTGTGATACATTGATATAATTACACATCATGAAATGAAGAGAAAATAGTCAATACAAAAAATAGTCAATTTTTACCCCTCTACCTTCAAACTTTTATAAATTTTTCAAATGTAGTTTGATTTACTTACTAACCCCTGTTTGAAAATAAGAAAGCAACATAACCATGAAGTCAAAAAAATGCGAAACAAAAAAAATAGCTAAGTTTGTAAAACATCATTTATCCCAACATCTTGTATCCAGTAAACATAAAATCAGAATACGACTAACCGGCAATTCAAAAAAAAATATTCAATTTTTGTGAAGCAACATTCAAAACTAAAAAAGCAAATATTGACAAAGGAAGCTTCTTACACATTTATTATAAAACATATGTGATCTTTTTAACAAAACTATATAAACACGTATTATCAGATTCTGAAATTGATTCAAAGCTTTCTTCTGGACGCATCAAAACGAAAACTATTGGGTTGTTGGTTATTTAAAGGGGGTTAAATATTTTTCTGAAAAAAATAAGACCCAGTCCTCAGAATATTTAAAAAATTGTTCATTGATCTTTGCAATACCAACTTATAATGTTAATGTTGAAATGATTTTTAGCATTCTAAAATCAAAATGAACATATGAATGCAACAGATTGCTATCAGAGCCAGTGAAAAGGTTGATTTTGGTAAAGCGCAACATCAAAAATCTGAACTCTAAAAAAATGTATAAATTCTGCTTTAACCAAAATATCTTGAAATAAATAAGAGGCAAAACGTGAGTTTGTTAAAAATAGATAACTAAATAGAAGTATTTTGAATGTACATTATGTTTGTTTGTTTTTTTAAAAAAATCAGCTTCTTCAAAAAATATATTTTGTGTTTTTTACAGCAAATTTATTACATCGGTCAAACATTTAATAAAAATTGTTGTTCTCTAATGTTATAACCTAAATATTTTAGATACTTAACGACATTCTTTTTAATTTTTAATGAAATTTAATATGCTTGTAATATATTTCTTCCCTTGATTTTTTTCTTCAATTAAATTGAAGAACGAATTCTTCTGGAATATATTTTAACAATATATACATTAATAACTGACCAAATGAACCTTTTGTAACACCTTGGGCTTCCGAATTCCGAACTGCAAATTTGATTTCATCATATAACCTTCATATAGCTTTAATATTATTTTAACTACTTACCGGTTCTGATTCTTCAACTTATAAATAAATTAACTTTATAATTATAATTTCTTTTAAAAATTTTATACATTCATAATAGTTATTTCAGTTCAATTCTTATGGAGATATTGCATTGCTTACTACGCGTACAATTAACGGTTTCAGGTACGCAAAGTTTTCTATTTGTCAAAGACTTTCGTTTCGTCTATAGTGCTTTCGTAACCGTTCTAAAATCTGTGAATTTTTAAGGTTCCTTGAACATTTTTCCAACACCAATTTAAGAAGTGTTACAGAGTTTTCAGTGGTTAGTGGTTTATCCCTGCGTTAATTACTCAGTATTTTGAACACAATCTTCATTCCTTTCATTCAACTTACTTAATAACAGAGAAAAATATCCTCCTAGTAAGGATTGGCTCTCTAATAAATATCAGGCCCGTTCATTCCTTTCTCTTTACACTGGATTAATTCACTTTTCCACTCGAAAACATTTTTCTCGATATTCCTCGGAAGCAACTACATCCGCTTCTAAAGACTGCACATCAATTAATGAACAAACATCCTCATCCGAATCTTTTAAGCTATTTTTCTTTCCTAATGTTAATTCATACAACTTGCATAATTCCTCCCTGTCTTTCTTTACTAAATTTTCCTCAAACGTATTTAACAGCTTAGAAACTTTTGTTCTCAAAGCGTTTCGCTTGCGTTTTAATACATCTATTTTTTCCAGATTGTTCATCAATGTGAAGAAGCATCCTAGACTGCAATTCTTAAATAAAAGAAATTTAATACTTTTAAATTTAAACAAAGTATTTTCATACTCATACCTTAACTTTAAAGACACGGTCTGAATCTATTACCTTTATTTCTTCTTAAGGTTGTGAATCTCAGTTGGATAATTGATAAGTGGACCGTAGGAGTTTTAACTAATTCCACCCAAACTCAAAGAAATCTGCTTGAAAAGGCCACTCGAAAGAGAATGTACAAAAAAGGAGTTCGCCCTGCTTAATGCCTATCTTTTCCGAGATTTACTATCGGGGTGGCGCTTGTTAAGATCCCACTCCAAAAAGAGAACATAGAAGAGAAAAAATATCCCCATGAAGTCATTTAATATGGAGCTCGCACAGCTGAAAAAGAGCGTGAAATCGCATAGCCAACTAGGGAACGCTCGAATTGGATCAGTATCCATTACTACAGATATTACTTACAAATTGAAAATGGCGACACATCTCTTTTAAATCATCATTTTAAATGTATTACTAGCATTTAACACCTATTTTTAAATTTTAAAATTTAATTATGGTTTTTAAAATTAATAACCGGCGACCCCCTCCCAGAAAAGCCAAAGTGATCCCCTTGAAGGGCGCGAGTCACCTGTTGAGAACCAAAGGACAAGACTAACTAAAATAGATTATTTAGTCTGATGAGAGTGAAATGTCCTTATTTGGAAATGATGGTCAAAAATATGTGCTGCGCAGAACAGGGAAGAAGTTACGTTCAGATTGTATTGAGCCAAATGCCAAGTATTCTACTAGCTTAAATATATTGGCATGTATGTCAGCAAGTGTATAGCCCAACTGCAGGAAAGCCCTCTGAATGTGAGAAAATGTATAAATGTGAACCTGTAACTAAAATTATTGCCTTCCAATAGTCATATATATTTTCCTTTAATACTTCGTATACAATTTTCAACAGAATTTAGCTCCTTGCCTCACTGGAAGGATATGTAAATAATGATTTGATACTAATGGATTCAATTATTAAACTGAGCAGGAAATATCCTGAATCATTTCTTGTAGAAAATTTGAGGCACCATTTAAATAACTTGAACGAATGCGCCGTCTGTCAAATAATAGATAATTAATCGCAACTATAATTATATTTCAGCAGTTTGTCATAACTAAATTCTCTACTAAGAACTTCAAGTACGTTACAGCTTAATGAGATGAAGATATGTTGTAATCAAGAATAAAGGATGCTTTACTAAATGTTCAGTGTAATACTATAATTTCAAAGATATAACTTTTTAAAAATTAAAGGCTAAGCTTTTTTTTTTTTTTTTATAAAAAAAAAAAATTTTGAATGACATAGTTGTTTCACTGAAAGTGATCATTCAATGACTTGTTAATTGTTCTTAATAATGCTTGAATTTGTTCTAAATGACTCCGAAAAAAGTTTTTTCGCATGTTATTAAAAATACATTTCCTAAGCAAAAGTGTCTATTCCATATTTAAATAAAAAAAACATACAATTCTTCCTTTTCCTCCCCTTATTCTACTAAATTTAATTTAGAAGTAGGTAAAGTATTATTGAAACAAGGAATTATCATTGCTTACCTTCAAGAAATTACATGCAACATCGGTCACACTGTAGGAATACTTATATTCAGTGCAATTTATGCTGAGATGTAATAACGTATTCTAAACAAATATTTCCTTGCCTAGATTGATTGATGACTCTTTTATTGAAATTATACAAGAGAATGTTAGTTACTACGCTAACGGATCTCATTATCTCGTTTGGCTGACATTAACTGTTACTCTTAGACTTATCAAGTTATACATTATTGCAAAATCCATATGATATAAAAGATGGCAATTGTACAATAACAAATGTCTCTTTGACAAAGTTTTAGTTACAGACAGGATATTTTTAAAATAAAATTTATCAAATTCGTCAATTATCTGAAAATTTTTAAATAAGCCCCGTATAAAAGGAATCATTAATTATTTAGTAGAATGTAGCACTGCTAGCTAAAAAATTATTAAAAAGCTCTCTTAAAATTGATTAATTTATCAAGAATATAAAATTACCATATTAAGACTCTAAATATTAATAAATGCAGTTGACAAATTTCGTTTTTGATTGACTCATATGTTGGTAAATATAAATAGATAACATGATTTTTATTAATAGGGGATATTAAATATGTATATCGACAGAAGATTGTCATTAATAAGACTCAATAAATTCACGCATTCTATGCAGTAAACATTTAAAAAGAAGCTGAAGCGTATAACTGATTTTATAAAACCCATATCTTTATTATTATACCAGTTTGTGAAGATGCAATGCGTAGGGGACCAGAGTGAATATATTGAGGTAATTCTCCAAGCCATGAACTCCCAGAGAGACGTAGGCTAGTCGAGATTAACCGATGTGAAAGATTAATAAGTGCTTCCGTGTATGAATAAATAAAAAGCAACTTCCCCGAAAATCACAGAAGATTAAAATAATGAGGATGGTGAGTTATGGGTCATGGCATATGATGCATTAAGTCCTGTTGAGAATACACTGTGGTTGATCTGACATTCTAAGAGCCTCAATTGGAAGTAAAGTCAATTGAAGCTCTTAGAATGAGCCAATTGTGGCTCTTGGAAAGTTCTTAAATCAATACAAAGTCACCATCTCATCTATTAAATATAATTATTTTCCTTCCCAAGTATTATCTCAGAAAGTTTTATTATTTAACCCAAACTGACAATAGGAGCCAGAATCGATAGACGTAAGGAAAGAAAACATTAGAGGAACTGTGACTAGAGTGATTTAAAAGCAATACAACTTTAAGAAAATATGAGTTAGACCATTTTCATGAACAATATTTTTGAACAAGTGCAAAAGCGTCGCTGCTTCAAAGTACATTCTCTAGTACTCTAAAATTACTTATTTTTCCAAGAATCAATATGCGCATGGTATTGTATAAAACCTTTCAATTCATGTACCCAAATTCTGACACATAATTAGACAATTGCATTCAATGCAAAACATAAGCTTGATCTTTAGTTTAGAGAAGATTGCATCAAACTCCTCAAGGAAAAGAAACTTTTCATTATTTTTACTTGATGACTTGCATCCCTCTTATTTTATTTTCTTACTTTGAAAGTTTAAAGGCAATCAAATTACGATCTAAATTCTACTTACTCGTATCATATGACTCAATAGATTTATCGAAAACAGGAACGGGTGTTGTTCTGAGAAGCCACCAGATAATGTATTCCATATATTGTTCTCGTACAAGGAAGAGATAAAAGAAAATTTTCAAAATTTTACTGGAGACGTTTTGTTTTCAATATAATCATAAATCAAATGAGAGAAAAATCCAATTTATTATCAATAATCCCATTGTTTTGCTATCGAAATAATTATTCTGTATGAAAGATATTTTTTTTACAGAATTTATCTGTTTCAAAAATGATTCTTTTTGAAGTTCTCGTTTTACAGTTAAAAGCTAATGAATCATAACTAAGAGTTACACCTCATGTATCATAACATTTTAACCATTTATTTTTCATCTTCTTTACCTGAAATTATTTATATCACTCTAATCTAATTTAAAAAGCCATATACTTAAAAATACTTTAACAATGACATTCACTGAACAATCTTTCTGAACTAAAACATAATAATGGTTAGAAAGTGAAATAGTTATGAATTTTTTTAAGGTTTCTAGTTAAAGTTACGTTCGAAATTTGTACCTTTTTCATGTGTCGAAGGAAATCAAAGGAAGTGACGTCAAGGTTTTGAATAATGAAGCCATATCATTAAGTCAATTAGCAGTCAAGTAGAAAATGTGGAACAAGTCGGAAGAAATTTGCAAGCTGAATACTGAACGATGTAGGAACAAAAGTAAAAATATACTTTTTGAAAGTATTATGCACTCAGTGATAAGATTTCTGCAGCTTTGTGCCCAGAACTTCTTGGAAAGTATTTTGGGGATTTTATACATAATGTTTCTCTATAAAATTAAATTAAATATTCTGTTGAAGTAAAATCCTTTTTACAGAAGGTATGAAAAAGTTTCTATATATAATTCACTTTACAAATAAGATGGTCGTCATTGTGATGTAGTAGTTAATTCTAAAATTAAATTAATTTCTAATGTACAGGAAATGATGCTCATTTTAAATCGATATTGACACACAAGAAATTTGATATAATGATCCAAATTTGTAAAATCCCATGAAAGTAGCTTTTACATTGAATGAATGTTACTTTTTATGAATGTAGCTTTTACGTTGTGTTTATCAACTGCATTCATATTCCAAAAGGAAATTTTCGGTTTAGTTAAACATAGTAACATATCACTATATCTTAAATTTGCTTGTAATCAAAAGATGTGCTAGAAATCCAATACCATGTTAAAAAATTTGAATTTTTAGCAAGTTGTCATTAAAAATTTTCAATAGATTATTTCTATTACAGGTAATATGAAAGTAGTCAGAAAAAATACGTATTTTGTTTCATTTTTCATTGATGTTTTTCAAAAGTGTAGAAGTCAAAAGAATATTTTTAAAAAATCTGCACAGAAGACAATAAATACATCAAAACAAATTAAATACACTTCAAAACATCCTCAAATGTTGAAACTTTAAATATCATAAAAACAAAGTAGGTAAAAGGGACTGTTTTAAATAATTACTTAACATCGAAAATGCAACAAATGAATGTGATTAAATCGCTTCTGATTCAGATAATATGCTTGTCGTAGAATAGTTTAGCTCTGTATAAAAGAGAGTTATTTTAAACTCTTAGAATAAAGTAAGAATATTGATGAAAAAAATTCCAAGCAGTTGAACAAATCCTTGTAAGGAACTATTGTTTCGAATTTTTAAGCACGTTATTTTTTAAATCGTGATCAAAGCGTTGCATTATATGGATCACGAAATTTAGCTAGGCAATTCAAAATAAATTACTGGATTTTGCCAAGTAAATAATGTCTGGAGACCTGTTAAGAATATCATCCTAACACTGCAACTAGATCTATGATTTTTGGTAAATAACACGTAGAATGTTAATGAGGGAATAAAAACTGTTAATATATCATACATGAATCGAGTTAAAAGAATGAAGTTGAAAATTTTGTTTGGTAAGATTAAATTTTAAATTTTAGAAGGAAGTATTTTCTTTTATGAAAGCGAGTCAAAGATTTTGGATTGAGATAACAACAATACTGATTAGGGGGTGAGGAAGGAAAAATTTAATTTTTTTTTTTTGCAGAAGCGCACAGGGAATGTAAGCATTATTGGTAAATAAGTTCTGAAATAAGTCACAAATTTGTGAGCAACTTAAATTTTGGAAAACGTTAAATATACAGCGAAACATATTAAGCTAATATTGAACTTTTTTTTTTTTTTGAAAAGAAAAATATATTCTTAAGAACATATAGATTAGATTTTTTTTGAAAATTTGATTTCCCTAACAGAAAATTGAAATCAGTTCCATTTAAAATTAACTCTAATCCTTCGGTCTAGACTATTTAAATATTTATTAAATAAAATAAAGGTGTAAATCTCATTTTTTATTGAAATATGATAAGCGTAGTTAGAATATAATTTCCTTTCTATGACATGAATCAATATTCACATTCAGGTTTATTTCTAAAACCATCTACAATTCTAGTCCTTTCTATACGACAAATATTTTAAATTTACAAAAATGCATTTATCGATTAATTTTAGTTAAGAAAACTTTAGAATAACAAGCAATCAAATCAATCAAGACATCTGTAACTAATTATTTTTGGGGGTTAATTGTTTAGGGGGTTTTGGGTGTTGGGTTTAAGTTTGGTAACTAATTATATTTGGGTGGGCATAATCGTTTACTTTTCCAGCGGAAATACACTCCGGAATATCGAAAATAGCGCACTAAAAAGGGAGCTTCGGATTGAAATAAAATTTAATAATAATGATACAGGTGAGAGAGAGATTCAATTCTTCCCAAAATCAAGACAATTGAGCAAATATAGAATGTACAGTCAGACAAATACAGTGCAACTTCAATAATAGCGCTTTGAGCCGCCTACTTTTACAATACATTGCGGAACACGTTCCGACATTGAGTTGATTTGACGTCGGATGTTGTCCTGAGGCAGATGGACCCACAAATCTTGAACAACCACCTTCAAATCATGTACAGAATGACGCGGTGGTATCTGGAGTCTCAGCTGGCCCCACAAATACTCTATAGGGGACAAGTCCGGAGAGCGAGACGTCCATGGAAGAATCTGAACATAACGTAGAAAGTTTTGAGCTACTCGAGCTGTATGCGTATGAGCATTATCTTGCTGAAACATTGCCCCTGGAAGACCATTTAGGAAAGGTCCCACTCAAGCTCGCAGTATAACGCTGCCGAATGTCCTCAATATAACCCTGGCCCTTTAAGGTTCCACGTACCACAATTAGAGAGAACCAGAAATCATAGGGTATTGCCCCCTCAGACCATTATACTTTCTGTACGGGGAGTGTTTTGTGCTACAGAGAGGGTGGAATTGTACCGCTCACCAGGGCACCTCCACACCCTTGCATGGTTATGATCTGTACCCAGTCAGAACCGGGATTCCTCTCTAAACACCTCGTTTTGCCAATCTGTGGCATTTCATGTCCCTCTGGCTGGCATCACTTTCGACGCAGTGGCTGATGCTTCGTTGTAAACTCAAAACCCGAAAAGATAGCTTGGGTTGCAGATTCGCTTCCGCAAAGCATCTGGAAATAGTTTGTGGAGCAACTGGAATCCCAAAAATCTCATTGTATCGTGGAATGATTTACTGTGGTAACCATGAGTGCTTGCCTCTCGATCCTTTGTTCCACTCACATCGTCGTCTTCCTGGTCCCTTCATACCTAATTTTCCGAAAATGGTTCCCATCTCGCGTATATTGCTCCCAACATGTTCAGACAGCACACTCCGAAAGATCTACATGGCGAGCAACACGGCCCGTAGACCAGTCTGTGGTTTTCATGCCGATGTTCAGGCTCCTCTCAAACTTGCTTAACTGAGCGAAATGTCTTCTCAAACGTTTACCTGACTTTCTTCGCTTACTAAATTCCTCTTAGAGTCGGAATGGGATCGCTGCTTTTATGAATCTTCCACTATGCACCGGTTTATTTAGAACACACTTCCTGATTACAGTGCCACTGCAGGGTTTATGGTCATGCGCATTGACAACAAACTTGGAACATTTTCATAACGGATATCATTCAACTACTTTGCAAAATTTCGCAATTGTAACTGGCTTCCTTCTTGGTGGGCTATTTTCAATGTTTTTGAGTGTATAACAACAAACTATTACTTTATTTCTCAATGTTAAATGAGTTACATTATATAATCGGCAAAACTATCTACTTTTATCGAACAGACTCCTCAAAGAGAGAGATTATTGTTAAAAACATGTCACGTGCATTCTATTTTAATGAATACTTGGTAGGAAAAAAAAGTTGTAACCTTTGTATTAATTCTATATTGTTATCGAATGTGTACCTTGATTTATTAAGGTAATTGCTTAAGCAGTCATTTCCTTTTTTTTTTTTTTTGTTTAACTTATATATATGATATTAAATTTCCATCATAGAATACATTCTCAATCAGGATTATGTTGCCCTCTGGGAGAGACGAGAGAGATTTTGGAGGGCAGATGAGAGCACATACTTATTGTGGCACTAATTCCAGTTAGTTTTATTTTTAAATTACAACAGATAATAAAAAAAAACATTAGAAATTGTAGCTTAATTCTTATATTTATTCTGAATAAACTACTTCAGAAACTAGAATTCTCTTTTGTTTTAATTACAGTTATATCTCCGTTCACGAACAAATCAGTACACGATGAAGAGTTTCTGAAAATTCTTTCTTCAGTTCACGAACAATTATTCAATTTGAGAATAGTCTACATCAAGAGTATCAAACGCACGGCGCCCACAACGATCGTTTGCTTGACCCGCTTAGTTAATAAAATGAAATTAAAATATCGTGTCTGTCATTCTACCTACCTTTCAATAAGTGCTTCACTCTCGCATCTGAGAACTGAAGTAACGAGTGTATTTTTAGATCTGAAGTGAAGCGAGCGCTAGTAGAAACGTGTGGAAATATAATTAGTTGCCACTAGTTATAACGCAAATAGGAACACAACAATATGTTCCATTTAAAGAACCAGAGTTTGTCTTCATGAATTTACGCTTATGAGATGTAAATTTAGGTAATTTAGGTACAGTGAGAATTAAAGGCAAAACTTTTGGTGTAATAGAATTTTAAAATACTTACCTGCCAGGTATGAAAATACTCAAGAAATTTGCATATGAGATAATTTCTATACTTAGAAATGCATATCAGCGTGAACAGTTATTTTCAGAAATGAAAAAAAGTCTACATTCAATCTAGAATTACCAACTATCACCAGTTTTGGAAATACTCACTGTAAATAAAATTTCTCCCGAAGTAAAAAAAGAAAGTAGCAGAGAAGGTATGCCAAATATCGTGAAAAAATAATATTGTCGTTATTTTTGCTTCCTTTTGACATATTTTTGGAAATAATTTTTTTACTACCAAAAGTTACTTTTATTTCGTTTCTTTCGTGTGACTCATATAAACTTGAACCTCGTTGATTTGGCCCATGTCAGTCTTTCAGTTTGACACCTTGGTCTACATGAAAATCCCAGATGGGTTTTATAAAACTGAGCTTATACGTCGTTCACTCACGTATTTCACAGATTTCTTTTGAACATACTTTGCTCTAAATTAACCCTTAATATGGCTCCAAAAAAGTAACAATACCAAGTGATAGTGCTATTTGGAAACATAATTGAATTGCTATTGACAAAAAAGTATTTAGTAGGTAAATATTACAATGGCGTTCGTATTTCCAATCTCACCGTGCAGTTTTATTAAATGAAAAATACTATTTTTACCATCTGCCAGTAAATGAGATCATTAACAAAGAGAAAAAACATCAAAATCAGAATTTTCTAGTGCTACTATAAAAGTTGATTCTTCATCTAAGTAGTACTCTTAATTCCACTTTTCAACAAGCAATCATCACAATAATAGTTATATTTATATTATCCACTACAAAGTTCAAATATAATTCTGAACAATTATTATGTGTTTGTTTTTGTGTTAGTTCTTCATAATAAAGTCTTCTTTTCATTTCTTTCTATATTTAACTAAATCCGGGAAAACAAAATAAAAATAAATTAGTTAATTCTATTTTCATTAATTTAAATGGGAAAATTGCTTTTCAAGTTTTGGAACAAATTAAATTTCGTGAACAGGGACAGGACTATATATCAAAACAGAACATAAATTCTCGCTTTCAGTAATACTGTAATAGCTATTTATAACATTTTCAAAAACATATTGAAATGTGTACCGATTTCCTTTTTTTAATCAAAAACAAATTTTCTAAGAAATAAATTTCGCGATAACACAGCATTTTGCATTCACTTAATTCTTAAGTTCGTCATAATCAGTTTTATTTTCATGGGCTTAGAAATGCTAAAAAAAATACAGATACATACGTTAAGGGAGATTTTTATGCTTATCTGAATTTTAAAAAATTATGTTTATAAATATACAATTCCTGAAATTGGACTATTCTTTATATAATGTGATTCTTTGAGCAACTCGAAAAATTGTCGTCCAAAAATGTTCCAAATTTTACAGCTAAGTTTTAAATTTAACATGGCTTATGTACTAATTTACAAAAGGTGTAGATGGAGTAAATATCCATTATTCATGAAGTGAATACAATACATGTAGCAGGATTTTTAAAACCATTCGAAGAAAAAATTCTAAAATATTTCGGATTTTTTTCAATCTTGAATGGAGTATCAAATGCAATAAATACAATATTTCATTAGATATATGTAAAGGCTGTGTTTGGAATAGACTACCTTAGTTCCTACAATGATTACTCTATACAGAGAGCGATTTTTAAAGAGAACTGTGATGACTTGTGATCGCTTAACAATCACGTTCACCATCACTCTATCACTATGAGAATGAACTGGCAATTCTAGCAAAGCAAACCAGTAGAAGTGAATTGAAACTGAAGTGAATTGAAGTCCTTCTGCAACAGCTATATAAAATAACACACTGCAAAGCAAGAAATCAGAGAGAGGGAGAGGAATCGATGAGAAAGCTACCTGGTTCTTTCTTCCATTTCGGACTTTCTCCTTCTTTATTATTTTATTAACTGATCAGGTCATCAGGTTATGTTTACTTGGCTTAAACTTCTTTTAAATGTTTTAATAAATTTTTAAATCTTATTATAATGCGTAGTTGCTGATCTTCTAGTGTGATGCCTAAATATCTTCTGATCCGGAATCCGTTGGGTGATAACCCTTCCCCCTCCAGATCTAAAAAACGATCGTCTAAAAATATTTTGCATGTTGAGATCCTGAATTCATTTTCAAAATCTAATAGGTCTTATACACTTATTCATAGGTACGTGTAAGATTATATGAAGAGTAGTCACTCACAATTCAAGCAATACTTACTCTTCGTATAGTGCGATTCTCATAGCGGCTTGAAAAAAAATCATCTGAAATTGTTCTGCTTTCTTTTAAGTTCTTGTTCTAAGTTTCAAACCTAATTAGGATTACACACTAATTCAGAGGTAAATGTAAGATTATGTGAAGTAGGCACCCACAATTCTTGCAAAAACTACTCTGTATGTAGTGCGATTCTTATACCAACAGAAAAAAAAGTCGCACAACTCGAAAAAAGTGGTATGAAGTTCTACTGTTGTATAAATTCTCGAAATAAATTTCAAATCTAACAAGACTCACACACTAATCCGTAGGTTTGTGTTAAAGGGATGTGAAGTAATTATCGACATTAAGAGAAAGTTGTCAATTTTTTCTAGGAAAATGGATACTATTTCAAATAAAATTGAAAAATAAATAATCTGTAATAAAATCTGTGCAAAACATTTCAAGAACAGGTCGCTGAACGCTCCTTTTAACAAATGGAAATGAAATAGAACATTTTCCATTTGTTATGAGACTGTTTTAATATCTTTTTGTTTTCTGTATCGAGAAGAGGAAAGCAAGAATTCAATTTGCCATCTACGCAACGCATATGGAATCCAGAAATTATACCTGTTGAAATATTTGATTCGTCCAGATAGTAAGTTTCCAGAAGTCTATAAAGTTACGCAGATCATATTTGCCTAGAAACATTCATTAAAACATATAAAACATTCATTCAGCTACTTCTCAACACAACAGCCGTTGGAATTGAAACATATGTCATACCATGAGACTAATTTCTGTATATAAGTGACGAACCAATCCACCGCCGGAGAGCACAGCCAGCGTGTGGAAGGTGTTTGAACGTCTTCATCACTGGGAAATGCTACCTAAGCAGAGACCTTTACAGGTGCTGGAATAAATGGTTAAGGCTGCTCCCATAGGCTGGTTTTTGTGTTTGGGGACTGGGGATCAAATTCTTTAGCACTCACCACCTGCATAGTTCCCATTTACTGAAGAACTCCCCCTTCCCTTCGGAAAACAAAACTCAAAGTATGGAAGTAACATTAACTATCCAGCACCAGAAAAGGCTCTTGGCTGGGCAGCATTTTCCCAGTTACGATGACATTCAGACATCTGTCAAACGCTGGTTCTCTCCGGTTCCGAATAATTTCGACACCTGTAAATACAGAAATTGGTGTCACGGTATGACACGTGCTTCACTCTAATGCTTCTTAAGTTTAGAGATAGCTGAAAGAATGTTATATCCTTTTTTATGCATGTTTTCAGGTAATTATGTATTGTGTCTCTTAATTGCCTTCAGGAAACTTACTTTCTGAACGAATTAAATAGAAGATTCCCTGTTATTTTTTGTAAGTGTTTTAAAGACATAAATACGACACATATTATCATGTATTTAATATTTTAAATAGCTTTAATTACTTAATGAAAAGTTATAGTATCTTATTTTCATACTACCTCATATTATATTTGATGTATATTCTTTAAAGCCTCTTATGTTTTCTCACATCAAATTTCTTGCTATCAAACTCGTACAAAGTCAAAAGAAGAGTTCTTCTAGATTGAATAAAAATAATTAATATGAAAAAATGAGTTTAATCGTAATAACAAAATATTATTCCCTTTTATTATCAAAAATAAAGATATGCTATTCATTTTAATCATAAATAATAACATTGTCCTTTTTTCATCAGTAATCATGATATTTCTTTTAAAAAACATCGAATACTTAGGAGAAATCTGGATTTATTGTTGCTTTGAGACTCGAAAAAACAGGCGAAAGAAATGAATGCAAAAATATAGTAATGAAAAACATTTAGAAGGGATATATTGGCAATCGTTTACAAGAGACGAAAATTAGATCCTTAACAGAATAACTCAGCAACAGATTTCCTTGTAATAAATAATTTTTAATATAAAAAAAATTCTTATACCATTTTCCTGGTGTTAAAAATTTTGATTCATCGTTATTATTATTTCAGGTAGGAGCTCTTAGGGTTATGAAATAAATTAAAAAATATGTTTCAATATTTATCTAATCAATATTAATGACTAGTTATAATGATTTTTAATGTTGTATTATTTGCAACATATTGTCGAGAATCCAAGAATAAAAAGCACCAACTACTTGAACTAATGTTACATAATGATAATATTGACGATTTACACTCACTTAGCTCTAGATAATAGCCTAAAATGATATATTTCCAAAATGAGTACATACGCTATTTATCGACACCAATAGATGAAAGCTACGAATAACTTATTACTTTAAAAAAGTTTGTGTCTTATGTACAATTTATCTTTGTACAATTCATACAATCTTTTTTCATTGTAAATTGCCCTTTCACGGGCAATTTATTCCGTCTCTCATTTTACATTCATCAAAAATTTATTTCCACCTACCAGGGTAAATTTATTGAACTAAAGAATTTAATATAAGGGAAGAGCAAATTACGTATATGAGAGTTCATATGAGACTTGTTTTTCTGTATTTAGATTTTATCAGATTATTTTGAAAAATTGACGATTCATGGATAACTAGTTATTTATAACAATTAATCGGCGAATTGATGATACAATTTAAGATGAATGTATAACACGGAAATAAAAGTAGAACTCCAAGCTCTGAACAGCAATTCATAGTGTCCATTTATTCTGAATCTTTTCATCTCTTATATACGAGAGATGCTCTGAAAGTAAGTTTTATCATTTTTTTTCCCGCAAGGAAAGTTAATTGCCAAAATAAAATAAACCATTTCACCATGAACTATTCCCCTTGCACTATTTTTCGGCATTGTCGTAATTAACATTTAAACATTTATCGTAGCGTGCAATCGGTTTGAAGAAACCACTCTGGTAAAACTCTATGCCCTGTGACCAAGGAATTGTTGCACAACAGGCTCCACCTGAGCATTATTTTGGATGGACCTGAGAACAACAATTACACAGTGTGGACGAATACCACTATGCACCTATCCTCTGACACCATGTCTTGTACTCTAGCAATATTGTTTTCATTCGTGGGTGCAGGGAGGAAGTCCACTTCGATTGCCATCCTTCACACTCTTCCTTCCTTTACTAAACGTGCAACATTAGCGTCCAACCATTTGATTTGAAATGACCTGTTCACTATACACAGTCTGTAGGCACTCGTTGCTAATTAGTGCCACGTACCCATTCATACTGGATAACAACACCCACATACATTGCCAACCACGTTGCCAATCACGTCTCGGGCACTCTAGTCTGCTGCTGCTCTTTTCATTGTCACTCTGAGTATGCGTCATTCCTCCTCCACTGACGCTACTTCTGTCGTTGTAACAGCAATGGGTCTGGACTCTTATGGCGGTTGTTTGTCTCACCTGGTGTACCATGTGGTCTTTGGGGAAAAAAAGGTAAATCTTACTTTCAGAACATCCCTAGTACATCTGATGTTTACTTTTTTCTTGATTCTAAACCTGACATCTTATAATCTGATGAAAATACTCAAGTTTTATGTATATTATTAAGAAACCATTCGCATATAATTAATTCAAAGAAAGTCTACACCTGGAAGAATGTAATCTAACAATGTAAACTACCTCAATTCTAAGGTAAACCTCTTTCTTTATTAAAAAGGTACATTATTTTGAGTAAAAGTGGTCGCGGTGTAGTTTTAACGTTTTATTCTGCTATATCATTAGCCGTTAAAATATTGCAGAAAAAGATTTAACTCCTTTTCTCTAAATAATAAATGTATTTAATAAAGCATGTTTAATTTCTTTCAATAAAGAAATGTTGCTAGTAAAACCATGAAAATTAGAAAGGCTCTAAACAATTTCTGCTTTTCCGAGCAAGTTAGAATGTATATATTACACATGTTAAAATGCTTTCATAGAATTGTAAGCTGTGATTGATATTATAATTTTTGGAGCAATATATCCGGAAATAATAAACAGGACTAAATATGCTTTTATAAAAAGGGAATGGTCCTTTGTAACAAGTAATACCTGTTAGAAATTTTAGAATTAATTTACCTTTTATGTACTGAGAAAATTAAATAGCAAGTATTTCCGTTTTTAAATTACTTTCTTTTTACACTTTGTCAAAATATAAAGATATGGAACTTATCAAAATTGGTGCTTTTTTTTTTTTTATTTTAATGTTTTAAAAATGTTTTCATTGCATAAAAACTATTAGTTGAACTGAAATTTTGTTGAGTATCACATGTAATAAAAATATTTTCTATAGAAAATGTAACCAAAACTTAACTGATTTTTATTTATTTATATACTTATTGATATTTTTGAAAATGTATGAAAAATAATACGTTTGATGCAGTTTAATATTATTTTGATATATATTTATTAAATAATCCTTATTTAGTGAAGATCCTTATAAATTATCCTCAAAATAATCCTTATCATGAGCGCTTTTCCTATAAGATAGTTGTAAAAAAACATATATAAAATTATATCTCTGTATAAATGGTGTTTTTGCTTAAATATTTCTGAATTAAAAAAGGAAGCTTCTAATAACATCTCAAATACACTTGTTATTTTTCGAATGTTAAACCGTGAATTACATTTCTTACTATGGATGTATTAAATAAACATATTACCAAGGTTCGAAACTTTAAAGATTAACATCCCTAACATTATCCAGTCTTATTTAAATAGTTAAAAGTAATCATAAGAGAATCAAAAAAATGTCAGTCCATTTCATATTTTATCATGTGAAAGTACTGTAGCGAACGCGAAAACAAAGAACATGTGATTTTGTCTGAGCCGAAATAAATAAGAAATGTCCTCAACTTCAGTTTGAAACATAGAGGGCGCGAGAAATAGAACAAACGCTGGGAACGAGACTATGAGATGGAATAATAGAAGTTCTATGAAAGATGATAGAATCGAGAGGTGAAATAAAATTTTAAAATATAATCTGTAGTTGGAAACTTTATAGTACGTTCTTGAAGCATTTGAAGAAAGTTTTGTGTTACTCTAGTCTCTCAGTTTGAAGATTCTTATAAACATGGCTTTTATACTTTTGAATATCTAAGATAAAAAAAAACTTTGTTCAAGGAAATTTAAATTAAACTTAGCCATGGCTAGAATGAAGTTAGTAACCATGGAATAATACAGGTTTATTCAAAATGAATCATCCGATTTCAAAATTTCGTATTTTCAAAAATAAACAACACAAATTTACAAGTAATACATAAATATAAAGGAAAAATATGGAACAAAATAAATATGGCACTCGTGTGATTTTTCGTGAAACTATTTCGCAAAAGTTACATTAGAAGCTTTTCAACAGCAGAAGTGATAATACCGTCCGAGGAGTAGAAAGATTTTTGGGTGCTGTCATTTGCGCGATGTGAATCTGTAATCAACGTTCAGCGTAAATTTCATAAAAAAAAGTACTGTATTATTCTACCTACGGCTCAAAGTAGTCGAAGGTGATATCTTCCGTTTGGGAACAATGGATGTCATCGTGAAGAGGAAAGTACGAGGGGGGTGACCTGTCATATCTGCGGAAAATATTTAAAGAGTAAGAGACACTTTTCTACGAAACCAAACGAAATCGACTGTTTACACGGCCTGCCACCACGATCACCTGATATGAATACGGGATATTTCTTTATGGATTTGAAAAAGATAAGTGTATGCGCCACCTTTACTCGCAAATTTTTGTGAACTTAAACAACGGATTTCTGCCGCAGTACAATTAATTACCATTGACGATTTACAAAATGTTGGGCAGGAATTTACAACCATCTTGACATTATACTAAGGGAAGTTATAGCGCGAACTCTTGTGAAAACACTTCCATATTTTTCCTTTGTGTTTATGTATTATTTATCATTCTGTGTCACTTATTTATCAAAATATAACATTTTGAAATCAGATTATTCATTTTGTATAACCCTATCTTACAAACTAAATTCAATAATGAGTCTCAATAATCAAAAATGCATCTCTAACAATGAAGATAGGAATTAATATATTTGTATGATACAGGTTTTATGCAACTGTTTGTGTGTCTGAGTTTGTGCGAAGGTTTTTCGTTCTCTTTTCTGAACAACTTTTAATAGGTAATGTTAGTTCTTAATTGACGAATAGAGAATACTTGAACGCGTTGAGCGAAAGATAATCGGTTTTAAGCATTAAGTATCACGTAAAGGACGACGCATACCACATAAGGAATGATTAAGGTTGTACATAGCTTCCAGAAAAGCTAGAAGAATATATATTATGAATTCAATAAAAAAGTTTTTAAGTGCATTTTCGTTTAGTAATTAAACTTTTGGTTTGGTAATGAAGATTATGTTGATGTGTAATGAACATTTTTTCTGTTTTATTAGTGAACATTCTGGCGTAAAAATGTGGGCTTCCTTTAAAAATTAAAAGAAAGTCAATGTTAGCTCGCTTCCAGCTTTCAAATGGTTGTTAAATCATAACTTAAAAATGGTTGCTATAAACCTATTTCCGTTCTGAATATATTTCAAACAACTACTTAATAATTGTATTCAGAATTAGATTATTTAAAAAGGAGATTATGCTATGCTGAAAATTTTTATGTTGCAAAAAATTTATTTAACGAAGACTTCCCCAGATAAAATAAGATGATATAAATTTCTAATACAGAAATTTTTATCTAATAGCATACATACGCCAGATGTAAATATAAATGTATGATATAAATTTCTAACACGGAAATTTATATCATACATTTATATTTACATCTGGCTTATACTATTAGCCGTAAAAAATATTTTTCTCATGTTTCCTAATGATTTTAAGCGTTTTGCAAAGTTTCCTTCTATGAACACACTAACCCAATTGCGAGTAAAATTGAGATTTTTTATTCAATGAATGTCTTTATTCTTGGCAAATAAACTATTTCATTTTGATTTCAAAGGATCGATATATAAATTAAAAAACTATACCAGTTTATTAAAAATTCAGTCCTCAAAAATTTATGCATTTTTCAAAACGATTGTTTTTAAATAACTTAATTCTTATAAGTTGCAAAATATAAAATGCAGCCTTAAATAAGTAGTTGTTTAATAATGAAGAAACGAAATTATGTATCCTTCTCAAGTTTTTTGAAATAGTATCTGTAACATTGTGTATTTTTAGTTATTTTAGTCCGAACATTATCAAGTAAGCATTGCACTCCTTTTTTAATCGACATACTATTTCAAAATCAATACTACTTATCACGATGAAAAAATACACTACTGCTCAAAAAGTAAACAGCGAACAGATATGTGCGAATAAAACTGAAACTATTTGGAGTACATAGATTTGAGTGAAATGTGCTAAGTTGTAGGGTACAATATTGACCAATTATAAAAAAAATGAAAAAGTGAAGTGAAGGGGTTAAATGGTGGAACTATAACTTTTAAACGTTAGACCAAATTACAGTCTTGGACTTTTCAATGGCAATATTTGGCTGATATGGCCAAGACAACGATTCATCATGCTTGCAATGACATTGTCTATCAAGTTTCGTGATGTTAAATCCCCCTCTTGCAGAAGTGCAAGTCGAAGCATAGGATGGGTATAGGGTGCTAACGGGGATTACTGTGACTGGCTATCCATCATCTTAACATGCTCTTATATTCCCTATTGGATTCCTTTCTGGAAAATGGTGGAACATTGCATATTCAGAATTATTTTACTATTCAGATATCTCTCAACCAAGCGCACTTTGTGAGGTAGAGCATTATCATCCGCACAAAATGATTCTGTACTCAATGCATCGATAAATAGACGAACATATGGGTGTAAAATTTCGTCTCTACAGCGAATACTAGTAGGATATTCCCTATAAAACACTTGAAGATTTGAATGGCTATTCATTGCTATACCTTGCACCTTAGCTAACCACCTCCTCCATAACGGTGTGGCCCCGGAATCGGAACGGTAAATGTCGTGAAGTCGCGACCGGCAGTTTTTGTTGATTCGTGGGTTCAAACCCTGATGTCACTAGAGATTCGCCATGTAGACCAGGTGTCGTCCACTTGACCGAGGTTCAGAATTACTAGGTGCGTCACCAATATCCTTCGTGTTGCATCGCACTGTGACGTTCATAAACAATCACATTACCTCCATAACGGTATCTTTGTGAATGTTTGGTACGTATCTGGTCCCAGATTCTCACTATATCAAAACTGGCTGAGAATTATTCACCAGATTGAATCGTGACTCGTCTGTATTAAGTAGTTGTTGGAAGACGGTAATGTAAGCTCCTGTAACTCCATTACCATGACATCAACTCTGACGTATAGAAGTTGATCTAATTGGATGCCACAGCGAGGCTATATAAATAAAAGATTGAAGAAGAGTGCACATGAGGGTATGTGATATCAATTCGAAAATCAGCATGAGAGTTAAATCAAGATGTTATTGCTTTGATATTGTATTCTTCGTTATTAATTTGTTATGCATAAAATAACAATGTTTTTAGAGAAAACTTGCCATCATTTCCTTCGGTACTCAATTCCTCTGATTTAAGGTCGCGTTGCGATGATCGTAGACCTAAGTGGAACTTTTTCCTATATGACATCATGGGAAAGTAAACACGCACCTGGTATTCATGCATACAACTCACCTTCGTGAAGTCCACAAAACATTGTTTGTCTAGATACTGATCTTCCCTTGGAAGTAGAAAAGTTCTTGACCGCACTGTCTGTGACCTAAACCACCTAACATTTTGGCACACAAAATGGTCATTTGCTGTAAATGTAATTCTTGGACGTTCATATTCATTTTTTCTAAATTATCATCTGATCCCTTTAATCTCGACATCGACTTGTCTTCGATCTTCCAATAGCATTCCTACAGCTATACAACAGATTTCAGCATTCAGATGGTTCGTCAATACTTAAAATTACTGTTATCTCGTATTTCATTCGACCCTCTAGTTTCTGGGAATATGTCGTGAGTGAAAATTGTCTCTTTTCATGCTCACCCCATTGCAACTGAGGGTCTGCTAGTTACTTAAATTTCTATTATGTGTTTCAAATCAATGGGTTGTTTTGCAACGCATGAGTATATTTTCTTATTGAACTCCAAAACTCTAAGTTGATATGACAATTTTTCCTATATGTTGCTTATTGTTTGAACAGTCATGTAATTTTGACATTTAAGGACAGGGATAAAATTATATGTTTGTGGTTGTTGTGATTCTAATATTTTAAGAATAATTGGCGTTTATATACAAATTACTAGTAAGTTTTATCCTTAGTTTAAGAAATTTTACATAAAAAGTATCAATTATTAGTCACCGAAGAGGCTGTTGTTTTAGTTGGATCAAATTTGGCGTACCAGATCACTTTTCAACTTTTTATACTTTGCTTCAATTTTATATAATTATATTTAGCTTAAATGTATTCAATTTAATAATTTATCGTTTCCTTTGATTTTAATATCAGAATAGTTTATTATTGTCCCTTCCTCTGTATTTCTTCGTTTGCTTTAATTCTTATATTTAATTGAGTAATTAAATAATTACTATAAAAAAGCTTAATTTGGATGGCTAAATCTGTTCTTTGCAAAACTTTGCATAAAACGTTTTTATATCTATTTTTTTTCAATATTTGTTGATAATATATTATCATCCTTACATATCAGATAACATAAGCATTGATTAAATTTTCATGTACAAGTAAAAAATATTACTTTGTATTTAAATTCATAGTTTTTTTAAAAAAAAAAAACCTTCACATTTATTAATGTTTAAAAAATCAATAACTCCAACATTCGCCCTGTTACTACCCAAATTTCACTGAAAACAAGAATAAATACTTTGATTCCTATACTTTTTTTTAATCAATTCAGTGCGCTTTTAGTATTGTTTTAGTGATATATGTTTCATCATCAACAGAGATACTCTGATAAATAAAATAAGTATTAAGAACTTAATTTTCTTAATAATATTATGATAAGCATAATTACTCATTCTTTTGTCATATTACTTATTATAATACTACTTAAAAGAGTATCTAATCTTGGTATGGAGCTTCTTTCTAATTAAATTAATTAAATTTGGTTTAGTATAAAAATAAGATAACAATTTTCTACTATTTTACTTTAATTATACCGCGTAATTCACAAATTAAAAATATAAAAATTAAAAGTAATATATTTTGATTTTATCTCGTGATCAAATTAGTAAATATTGTCATCACCATCTTATAAGCAACGACATGCAAAGAATGTTCAAATTTGTAATGAGCACTTATAAATATATGATTAAACTATACGTGAGCTTAAATTTCAAGCATTTCACAAATATACTTCTATTTTGTTACTTTAACTGTATGTATTTATTGTATAAAATTATAGGCACTAAACATTGTGCCTATCTCCACTTTAAAAAAAACCAATTATACATTCTATATGAAACCGCATCAAATGCGCGAATTACTTTTTTGAAATAATGAATTTCTTTGCATATATATAGCTTTAATTTTGAGAGGTTTATTTTTTTAAAACTGCTCTTAAATAAAACAGTAAATATAAAATTTCTTGTAACATATACACACTCGTGTGCAAAATTAAGAGAATGTACAAATTATGCCGATTTTTACAAAAAGTATTGAAACAATTGTATTAATTATGCAACCAAAGAATTACGTAAATATTCAGAGTCGAATGCGTAGGCGTACACGTGCGTATCTGCAAAGGTGTGACTGTAGAGGAGATATGAGAGCACGAAAGGTTGTCGGTGATTTGTGTGCTCGTGCCACGACTTTCGCCGTGTGCCTTGTAACAGTTGAGTAAATTCATTAGGTATCAGCTAAAATGTGCAGGATATTTGCTGCAGGGATTGGTCAGCCAGATCATCTGACTTTAAATCTATAGTGTATGTTTGGGACGCTTTTGTAAGAGGAATTTTATCCCGTTATCATCTTCCAAAACCTATCACGGAGTTAAGAACTGCCTTAATACAAGAGTGAGATCGACTGCCACAAGGACTTCTCAACGGCTTCCTTTCTCCTGTCCAGTATGCCATCACACTATGCGACCTGTCTAGATATGAGAAGGAACCATATCCCATATTAGACTTATTTTCAGTTCGATATCACAACGGGGATTTTGAGCTTTCCTGTATTGTGAGCCATTTTGATAAACACGCGAACATCAAACGAATTTGGTATTGCAAACCTCTTTCTCTGATATGATTGTATATTTATACGAAATTAAACTAAAATATGTCATTTTGTTTTTTAGAAATTACTCGAAATGTTCAAATTCTCTTAATTTTGCACACGAGTGTATAATTATTGAAAAGCAGAAAAGTAAATTTCGGGTTTTCATAATATGGTGTTATTTGTTAAACAAAGCTTTTTAAAAGATTGTTACCATTGTGAATAATATTAACAATTATTTTAATTTTGCTCAAGTAATTGTTCAGATGTATTTAAAAATGCCCAGTTTAAGATATTATTTAATTCTGAGTTTTGTTTTCGAAAATTTGTTTTATTTTAATGTATTAAATTATGAGTGATTTATATCAAAACTTAAAATAATAAGTTCTTTTAATCAACAAAATATTTATTTCCATTGCAATATGTGGTCGAACATGTATGCAACGACATCGATGACTTTGGTAAAAAAAAAAAAGAGAAAATAGAAATTTTGATATAATTGGCCGGTCATTGTTATGTCTCAAAATATTTTCCTTATTTTAAGATATACGTTATTTATATGATTGATGTACAAAAGTTCAAATGACTTTTCTATATAATGATAAAACATTGATTTATGAGAAATCCAGTTGAATTCATTACATTATAAGTTTGCTATTGGAGATTCGCTATTAAATAAGCTATTTTTTTTCTTGAAAGCAGTCCTTTTAATAATTGAATCAATATAATAATCAACCCTAAAATGATAAGAAGTTTAAAATACTATCCTATATGTGTAAATTAATTTTATTTACAGTTTTAAATGCTTACCTGTGTTTCATCAAAACTACTTGAGGTTCCTAAGAGACGAAAATAGCTCTTACCACATTTTCATTGTGTCCTCTTCCACAAATCCCCTCCTCACGAGCTTCATATTTCGGGAAATAGTCTTTAAGAGGCTTAAGAGAACTCGTATTACTTAAATTGGAAGATTACTTAAAGTTTTCAAACAGAAGAAGAAAGTTTCAAGTGATTAAAGAAAAGTTTCTGATACAGATTGTATTTGTCTCTTTGATTATTCATATTCTACTTAATGATAAATTGACAAGATACAAAGTCTTAGTTACTAGATTGAAGTTCTTACAATCATTATCTATTTGTTCGAAAATTTATAAATCATTTCAATATTTTTTCTGTATTCTGGTTAAGAATTTGCATGTGTGTGAAATGTTATGTAAGAAAGTTAAAGACACAATAAGACAATGAAAAAAATATTGGATGTACATTTAAAACACAACTTTTAATACTGTTTGTATATGGTGCACAAATGAAATTAATCCGACATTGATAATCTCAGAAAAAAATTTAAAACAGAAGCTTTTATACAAAGTGCGAACCTAGTTTTATAAACAGAGCTGGATCTACATAGATTCTGAGTAAACACATTAAAATTCATTCATAAGCTTGCAAGTACTTTTTCTAATATTTGATATGAAGTCATTGTACCTGTGTATTGGTACTTTGTTTTAAAACATTCACCATACTTTCTTATATAGGTAGTACAACTCTTTCCTTTAACATTTCTTACGATATTTTTAATATTTTATCTGCAACACATCTACATATTATCCCATAAATGTTATCATGTAAGTAAAATACTACGACTGGAAGCCCAAGAAATACTTGTTACTTTTTCAGTCGTTTACAATACTCACTCAATGCGTTTGCTTATTACATAAGAATGTTATCTGCAATTCTAAGAAGATTAACACATCAATTCAAAAGGTTACATGGATATATCAAACAGTTATACGTGCTTAACGAAGATGCATTAACTTTCAAACATTTATTCTTATTTTTAACCCATAAAAAGGCAAATTAAATTTTAATAATTTAATATTTCTATCGAATGTTGTCAAAACATAAAAAATTCATGATTTAAATTATTTTTAAGAAAATAAATTTAAAATTACGTAAGCTTTACAAACTTTTAACTACTGATTCAATTTATTTCCAAAATAAATTTGTTCCTTCAATTCTTGTATTAAATTAGGAAAAGATATTTTAATTTTCAATAAATTTTACATTATTAGTGAAACTGATTATAAAAATTTACTTCTAAATAAAAAGATTCATTACTATTACATCAAAACAACTCCTTTTATAAGCCACAAAGTACGATTCAGCTTCCCTCTACAACTATTTTCAGAAGTTTGAACATTTTAAATATGCTTCGCTTCTGTGAGAATCAAACAATTACAAATAATACAAAAAAGATAGGTTTTGTACATCAAGTTTCTATTTGTGCATGTTTAAATCAACACTCAAAAATGAACAGCAATATATTTATATTTTATAAGCTAAAATTTTGTCACAGTATTTCACAAGCTAAGAGATTTTCTTAATATTCTTGACACACGTACACATTATTATATTCGTAGCCACAAAAGTCCCTACTATGCTTGCAGTGATAAGAAGAGCTTTCATCAGCAACATTTATTTCTAACACAGCACACATACACGATACTTCAAGCCATACATAGAATACAAGCAATCGATTATTTTTAACTATCACATCAACAACCATAACTATTACAAACTTTCCTATACTGCCGAAACATTACCTTTTAACAATTGCCTTAAAAGTTTCAAAAAATCTTTTATCGCTTCACAGCTTACCTACTTAACATCAAGCTCGAGAAAAAAGATAAAAAGCAGGAGACAGTTTTTTTTTACAAAAAAAGAAGTCTTTCTCTGATTCTTGAGTAAATTCATAATGGAGTCTTTAATGTTTATAAAATTTATTTAGCAGTATTCTCGTTTCTTTATGCAATTTTACCTTAGAAAGAAATAATTAACAGGTTATATATTCGTAGAGGGGTCAATTAAGCAATAGATAAAATTATTAAAAAATTTACACAAATTGTACTTGAAACTAGACAACTTAGAATTTTAATCAAAAATGAATATTATCTAGAAATTGGAATAAAATCTGAAGGTTTCTTTCCTGATGTATTTTATCATAAAATTTTGAAATTTTCTGTAATTCATTAATTCATATTTTAACTTATTTAAATATAAATTTTAAAAATATTAGGAGCAAGTAATTTTTTTCTGAAGTGTGTGAAATATTAATTGTAATTGTACAAAACAATCACCATGCGCAGAATGCATGTAGTTGCTCAAATCACGTGATTAAATAAGAGCAAGTGCTGATATAATTTCCATTATTAACTTTTAAAATCATCACTGTCATTTTTGTTACGCTTCATTTGTGCTGAATAAGACATCTTAAGAACAATATATTCCAGAAAACATGGAAATTATTAACGTCAATAATAGTATCTATATGTTGATAACAATTTTAGCAATACATTACATATTGCTATTTTATGTTAACAATTATATTTTTTCATACATCAGTAGTAAGTCTCTTAACATTTATTACACGCAATATCAAAATGAACATGTGGCATGAATAAGTTAGAGATTTAAAACCATCTGATATAAACAATGCAGCTGTCAGTACTCTTTTTTTTTTTTTTTTACTACATCATTTGCCGACCGTAGACAAAATGTTTGTTATTGTTTCGTTTACATTACTTGTACAAAATCACCTGCAGACCAGCTCATCGTGAAGATTTCAAACAAGTGAGTAGTTACAATTAGCAATGTAAGAGTTCACGAAGCTTATAAATTCGTATGAATTCGGTGTGAAGATATTTTTGGATAGGATTCAGAACAACAATATAATTTTTACATAAATCACAAGCCATTGGCTATGTTTTACTTATTACTGATCACTATGTAATACACTGAACAGCTTATTCTATAAAAAAAGAAAATATATATATAAAAGCCACATTAATGAATTTAAATTATATTTCAGGCGATAATGAAAGACAAATAAAATCATTAATTTAAATAAAGCTTCTATTTTTTATAAGTGAAAAGGAAACTAAATAATAGCTTCAACTTGGCGTAAATCTTAAAATAAAGCAAAGGCAAAAAAAATAGCGAGGATAAATTTTAAAATGTTATTCAAAATTCTGATCTGAACAATTACTAATGATCTAGCGACTTAATACTGCTTAAGTTATTTTTTAAGGTTTAATAACGCCCAACCTTAATCTACACTTCATTCCATAATTTCAATATAATGAATTTATATGGAGCATATTTTGTCAAGTCTTTCTATGATTTCGAGCAATTTTTGCTCGTTGTTAAGCATATATTCCCAGAGGAGTCAGGAATACTTGAACCACTTTTAAAGAAATTGAAAATTAAATTAATGAATTTCGGGATACGACTAGGGTTACAATCTGTAACTATTCCGATTTCCTAGTCACAGAAACAAAAGTACTGTGTTGGGTTTTGAAGATTTTGAAAGAGGTTTAAATCTTGCGCCTATAGAAAGGACTTGAACCACTTTCGAAACTATGTAGCCATTGTTGAAGACTTGAACCGGATGAGAGCGGAAGACTTAACCATACTCCAGAAAATGATGAAAAACGAATAAAATTAAAATTTCGAAAATATAACATAGGAAAGAAAGAAATTTAAATTTGAAATCAATTGAAATAATTGCTTACGTTTCATTTTGAAAATGGTTTTAAAGTTATTCCGATGCTATTAAATTTGATTTATTCGTTTTGCATTATATATATTGGGCAGAAAACAATTTAATAAACAAGAAGAATAGAACAATAAGGAAAACAATAACAATTAAACTTTTCAGAATTTTACTGAAAACATAATGGCGGTTATATTTTTTATTGAGACTCAATGCAAATCTCCATTTAAATTTATTCAAATAGGACATTTTAACTTTTTGTTACGAATTGTGAAATGCTTTAAAGTGCTGTGAAATATCCTTTAATTTTAAAGTGATGAAACAAAAAACATGTTTAGAGTTATTGAAAAGATTCATTCTTTATCAGTCTGCAATTTAATTCTAACACACACGTTGAAATCCAACAAATCAATAAAACAACCAGTCGTGTTTTCTTCATTACCAGAGCTAAGCCCCCAGTCAAGTTTCCCTCACAAAGTGGGTTCAAGTCATCTACTCTAGCCATTTTAACTTTGCAGAGAAATTTCAACGCAAAAAAAAAATAAACAAGATAAAATTTTAACTTAAAAAGAAAGTGCAAGTACATTTGGTGAAAAAAAAAAAGATTAATAAATCATAATGCCATCTTATGAGCGCAGAAATACGCGGTTGGGCAGGATAATCTTAAAAAATTATATGAAAAATATATTTGAAGTGGGTCATATATATATTCCTTGACTCCTTCCTTGTATATTTCTGGGTTTGTTATTTTTTTTATAACTCTTATTTCATTTAAAGATGAAATTATTCTAAATTGGAAACAGGTCTTACAGAAAATCCTTATTCTTTTGTAGCGACAGTTGATTCATGAAAATACCAATTTCAAGTTACTTGAAACCTCCATGATGGTAATGATTCCTTTTTAACGAAAAGAATTAAGTGCAAATCATTGTCAGGTCTTATATATATGTAAACTGCGAATCATTTCAATAGTACGCGTATTCATTCGTAGATAAATATGTAAAAATAAAATTACGAACGAAACAAAGAATAAGTTGCAATTTTGAGAAACATAAGACATCCCATCGTTTCTCTTTTGTTTATATGTATTATGAATTTAAATTTATAATTTAGTGTATCTAATTTATAGTCATACAAGTGATAAAATTGTCCGCTTTGTAGCCAAAGCTTATTAGAAGAGGAAAATAACAAATTCGTTCAGCGGTGTTCCTTAACTGGTATTCGATTGTATCAACATATCTTTTCATGTAAAATTCCCGGGAAAGCATCTATATACTCATCATTCCTTTATCTTCGGATTTTCCCTCAGGGATTCTTCCCCATCTCTTCTCATCACTAGGCTATCCTCGGATTATCCCATTGGGACAATCCTGCCTCTCACGGACCGTTGACAATAACCTTTAGCAGCTCCATTGCGACTTAGCATTGCCTTAGTAACTCTATCACGATGTAGATCTATCCAATGGATTCATTGTTGTACATATTAATGATACACATGAACATTCATGTTGACGACATAATTATATTTTGTTTTATTCTTTCTAATTTTTAAATAAACGTATGCATTAGTAAGTTTTTCGGATTTACTACTTGAACGACTACGGCGACGTTAATTTTGATGTTACTCAGAAAGTTATTTATGTACTTAAATAAAATTTTCGGGGATCTATCGATTGGATTGTTGCAATAATTAATAATCAATTATATCCATTATTTAATGTTCTAATATTTTGTCTCCAAAAGAGTTAAAGGTAACTTACGGAATTAATTGCATCAAAATACTACAAAATTAAATTAGAATATTATGGGTGGTTCAATGAATTGATTGAACTTTTTGTAATATCTTATTATTATTTAAATTCATTATCTAAAAGTAGACTGATATAATTCCCAGAATGTGTATGCATCAATAGATTTTACTAAGCATGATGTGTAAAATTATAGCCAGAATGTTATGAAAATTATTTAGATAGTTATTAATTAATGTCCCTCTTCAATTTTTAAAAGAGATTTATATTATTTCTCATACATATCTCTCAACTCGATCACACTTTACCAGAACGCTTATAAAAAGTGTAAATGACAAAGCGCATGCGCTTGTGTAAGAATATATCCAAGACAGAAAAATTCTCCTTTTTGAGGAAATGGAAAGAATACGACTTAAGGTTTTTATAAAATTTGTATAAAATAATATGAATAAATAAAAATTCAACTGTATAAAGGATAGTTTATTTAAAGGAAAATGGGAATGCTTCATGAACAGATTAAATAAAGTTTAAATACTTGCTTTGCAAAATTGAGACACATATATCTGCGGAGCAAGTTGGCAAACCTTCCCTACATTCAGGGTTCTAATCCAAGTGTTTAAAATTCATATACTTATATAGTCAATATTGTATGTAAATGCATATAGAGAGTGCAAATAATTCAATAACATTTTTATTTCCTTAAAATTCAGAATTCTGATCAAAATATTTACTTTTCAAACATATACTGAGAAAATAACTTTTCATAAAACAAATTAAACACGTATTGATTAATATTGTGTCGAACAATTTCATTTTGAACGAAAAAATCGTTTGAATGAGCTTAATTAATCGTGTGAATGAGTTGCACAGCGGACTATTGGCAACTTCCCCTCCTTCAAATACCAGTTAAGGGATGAGAATTCGAATTCGAAAAGATCAATTATGCAGAGATTTGATGTCAGTTATGAATAAATTTCGATACTAGATTTTTCAAAGCTAAAATAATTGGCATGCAGTCACATACTCTTCAAACAATAAAAGAATCTAAGAAAATCTATGTTATTTTATGACTCAAAAGACTATTTTAAATCTGAAGAATCTTATGTGCTTCGTTCCTTATTTTTTTCAAATTTTTAAGAATAATATTGATATTTTTAAAAATATTCTCAGCAAACATTATTAGCAATGAATCAAGTAATTTTTCATTAGAAGTTTTATATTTACGCGATATGTATTCATATATATTTTAAAACTAAATATATCTATTTTAGAATTTGGAAAACGTTTTGATGGAACAGTACAAATGTATGAAATAAGTGATATTTTTTTTTATCTAAAATGTAAATGAATAATTTATTTTTACCTTATTACATTCATTCTGAAGTCTTACCACACTTTGATGACACCTCATTTGCAAGTTAGAATAAAAGAAATTAAATTTGTCTTCATTATGAATAAGATATATCTGATGATACTCTTTGTGTGTTTTTTCATTCCAATTATTTCAAGTAATCTTTAGCTTGAATGTGATGCTTTCGCTAAAGAGTGACTATGTGGCTATTACAACGCTACTATAACTTCAATAAGCTATCCTGTTTTACATAGAGATCAGTTTTCCAAAAAGTAAAGATAATGTCTCTAAATGTGCATATATAATTTTCATATATATGCGTACATATAGTTCATCACACTTTAGATAAGAAAAGTTCTTTACCGTGTGTAAATACTACTTCTTTATAAACATCAAAGAGTTTATAACTATTTTACCGCAAAATGGGGTGACTCAATTATAAAGAGAAACAGTCTGATGTATAAAAATACATTTGTCCTTTAAAGAAATACAAATTTTTGTAGGTGTAAACCCGTAATTTTACTTTGAATTTCTTTGCATGATAAACAACAAATTAAAAGATCGTCCAAAAAAACAATTTTGTCGTAAGTATTTGAGCAATTTTTGGAAGAGCAATATTTTTTAGATTATATGTCGATTCACTGAAAAGCAACTGAAAATCATACATCGTTAATGTCAATCTTTTTACCAAATGCTTGCTTTCTTTTTTACTTTTTTCTCAAAACTTTACCAGATAAAAATGTTTATTAAAACTTTCTCATTGCTAAATTTTAAAAAAAGTGTTGTCATTTTTCTTTGATTGGTAAAGTATATTTTTAGCATGCCATAGTACATGAATATCTCACAATTATGTAAATATCATAGAAAAGATTTGAAACAGTCATTTAGAAAATCCATTACCTTGAATACGGTTCCAAGTCACCCCTTCTTGCGACAGTAAAAGAAAAGAATTTCAAAAAATTATGTCTCAAAAATTATTATTCTTGGGCAGCCAACTAGAATGATTAGTCTTACGAAAACATCAATACATTTTTGAAACTAAGGAAAAATTAACCAGTGTTCGCCACTCTCAGATAAGTATACATATAAAGAAAGCAGATATAAATAGTACTTACTTTGCAACTACGGGCTTGTACAACTGTACATGTGGTACTAATGATATATTATGATCAATAATATGTGTAAAACATCAATTATTAATACTTAAAGACAAATCTTTGCCTTTCTTTCATTATCAAATTGCAGGACATATATAAGAGTCCATGCAATTTTTACATTTATCAAGGATCAAGACAACTCGAAATTACTTTGTACTTACAAACGAAATAAAAGGAACACAAATAAATATAAGAAGCATATAATAGTAAAATTAATACTCTAAAATTAGTTTTATGAGAAACTAACTAAGAATTATGTGTAAATTTGGCACAATGCTTCATACTATAGCTAAAGTAATGTTCATAACATCAATTATACTTTCATATCATGCAGTTTGTGCTTTCTACTCACAGTTTGAATTGTGAATATGTGCATACCTGCTAACATTTTACAACTAAAGGAACTAAATAATTCCAACTTAATCATCTAGCCAATTAAAAAGCAAATTTTACCGGAAACAAAAACTGTACTACAAATACATACCATAATTAAGGTTGTTAATAAGGTCCGATAATAAAATGTGATACAAGATTCAACTTACGAAATAGCAGTAATTACTTCTACAAATATTTCATCTTCGTCTTTATAGTGCATTCATGAATATCTCAGTTCAGTTTATTAAGTTCAAATCTTTTCAAAAGTTTTGGTGGAACTACTTTAGCAGCTGAAGAGTGAAATGTCAAAATTGAAGCAGCGGGGAAAGTACAGTTGGGTTTTACCATAAAATCAAATGTTCTTTCAATCAATTAATAACGAAATGTGGGCGAACACTGGACAGTTAAAATGATATATTTACACACAGTTTTCAAAAGGGTACTTGGGAAAGAAATTTTGGGATTATGAAGTGACGGTGTATAGTCTATAGTTAATTCTTTTGTTGTTGTTGTTGTTGTTGTTGAATGCCTTCAAGTGCTCGCTTATGGTCTTGTGAAAACGAACTCATTGTAGTGGTTCCATCTGTTTTCTTCACTGTCCATCCCGGGCTTGATGGGCTCACCGACACCGCCACAGGAGGTTCCTGAACCAGCAGCCGCAACACATCTGAACCCAGCTTCTTGCAAGTTGTCAAAAGCTTGCTCCAGAAAGTTGTGCTTGAGGAAGAACCTCGCTGAATACCGGCAGTCGCTGCCCCGATCCGGATCCCGGCTCTCATTCAAGGTTTCACTGAACACTTCTCGACAAAGACTGACCCGACCGCTGACCAAGATACGGGTCAATTTGCGAAACTTGACATCTGCCAGACCATCACGACCGAAGGCAAAGGTGCCACGGTAGCCGATTATGATGTACCCAGGTGGACCAGTTGGGGCTCCTGGCATGGTGGGAGGAAATGCACTGGCCATCAGCGACGTCGGAGATCCAACCTGGATCGAGTCCAGCTTGGCAATGAGACCAGGGAGGTTGAAGTATTCAGCCTCATGACGGAGTCTACGTCTCTCATGGAAATTCTCCGGCAGGACGATTCTCTGATCCCGTAAATAGTCGAGGATGTACCGGAACAGAACTCCATCCCTGTCCACGAAGAACTTCCCTTTCGAGTCGCGGTAAGGTCCGGCCGAGAGGGGTCCGCCGAACAACTGGGCCAGCAAGGAGTTGGACTCTTTCGTCAAGGTGGCATGGGAGGTGGTATAAAAAACACCCCCAACGTTAAGTTCAATCACGGGGGGAAATTCAGATTCTTCTACTTCTTCAGCACAAGCCGCCATAATCGATATACAGGAAGAGAAGGTCGAAAAAAATTTTTGAAAGCTTGTAGAGGGTGGTCACTTCAATTCGACTTGCACAGATAAGTTCGAAATGGGATGTCTCGACCGTGCTTGCTTAAGTCTTCGAAGAGGAGAAAACGAGGATTCGGGATGCTATGGAATGTTCAACAGATGCCGGAGCATCCCTTCCGATGCACAGGAGAGGGATTCAGTAAGAAATTCTCTCCTCTTCCCCTTTATTTATGATACAGCATCTCTCGAAAATCAATACTTCGGAGAAACGAAATTCTACTGCCATCTAGGGGAGAAACACTGAACTATTCCTTTATTCCCCGAAAACTTTTACGAAAAAAATAAATAAAAGATAATAGAGGATAATAACGAGTGTTAACAAGAGAATATCTGTTGAAGGAAGGAGAGAAAGAAACGGATTTAGTCATATTTTTTCTTTCCACTGATAGACAGAACTACATATAGATTATATAGTTTTAAAAAATGTGAAATAATTTATTTTCATTAAAATTCTGAATTTTTTATCAGTTACTGCTTATAAAAAAAGAAGCCAATAATTCAATGATTGCGTATTATTACAATATATTTAGTTGTATTATAGTAATATGCAATATAAATATTACTAATTATTTATTTAAAAGTATTAAATATCTTAAAAGTATTCTTAAATTGAAAATAAAACTGGGAAAGGGTTTTCTCTCTACATATTCGTTTTAATTTTTAATATTGATATTTCTTATCGAATCACTGCTTCAAAACTAAATTTAATGAATAGTTGACGTTATGTTGTGATAAAGAAATCAATTTTGCTATAAAATTTAATTCAGTAACATATGAATCAGGTACAAGATGGAATTTTACGAGTAAAATCCGAAAAAAAAGTATTTAATCATATTAAATTTAATGGAACATTATTTTTTAAAAAGGAAATACTAATCTCAAAATGTTATAAAAACTATTTATTATGCTTATTTTCGTTGCATCATGAGCATAGATTTATTTCGTAAGCATTCATTATTTCTGAATAATCAAGATTTCCTTTATTTTTAGAAAAAATTCTGAACATTTAATGCAAAAACTACAAGATTTTTTTTCATTGTTTACAATAACTTGTATTAAAAAGTATATTTGCCAGATTATATTTTTCAATATTCTTGCAGAATAAAGAATTAGGTGATAAAAAATGATGGTAGGTAATCAATTAATTTACTATACTTGAAAGCATATTTATTTTAAAATTTTCCTTGCAATTTTGTACTAAATACGATTTTTATTATGGTATATGATTATGGAATTAATTTATTTATTTACAATATAATTTATATTTAATTCAAATTTATTTGCAACCGTAATAAGAATCCAAAAAACAAGAAACTATTTACCTTCGGAGGATCTAACGATTGATAATTTATTAGCATCAAACTAAGAAAAAACATGAGGGATGTTGGTGACAGACCTCGTAATTTTGAGCCTCTGTCAAGGGACGAGGAAGGCACCTGAGCTGACACTTCATATTCCAAGCTTCCACTTGTTTATTCAGTCGTGAAGTAGAACTCAAGGAAAATTTAATTAAAAGCACTCCTGAACACTAATACTCCTTTTTCAGCTTACTATTCTAAATAGATGTGGCAGAATCTACAAAATCAAGAGTTTTCTTTCTTATAAATATGAAAGACGCTATTAAAGACATTATTGAAAGTAAGGCTACTCGTGTTGTCATCTTGATGAAAATTTACCTCTCATGAAACATAAAAGAATTATATCTGTTTTCATCAAATATTTAAAAGGTTCATTTCATATTTCCTGTCAAGAGGTTTCTAGCCATGTACAGCACCCTAGCTTTAGACCATCCACCTTATTTGCTGGATCTTGAGTCAATCGATCTACCCTCAGGTTCATGCCGAAGTCAATGAAAGAATAAGAACAAAATGATAAAAATTGGGGAAGGACAAGTCATTCCGCATTGTCTGTCAAGAGGTTTCTAGCAAGTACATCAACCCAGTGTTAGACCATCCGCCCTATTCATCGCCTTCTATTTGTTTCCTAAGCTGAAATCTGCATGAAAAGGAACAAGATTTAAGTCCACTGAAGCTGAGAGAGAAACACGACACTCGTCCTAAAAGAGCTGATAGAAGATTTTCAGTTCTGATTCGAACAATGGAAGATTCGCATTGAGCATTGTAAGGAAGAGGAGGGGTGTATATTGAAGGCGATAATAAGTAAATATGTATGGCATCAAAATAAAATATTTTACAGCGTCAGTCTCGTTATTTAAAATCCACACCTCGTATAGCAGATGTACCCGTTTATGATATTACATCGTTAAAATTTAGAAAGAACCAATAATTGTAAAAATTTCCTCATAAAACTTTAAGTAAAAACATTTGCATTAAATTATTGGAAACAATACAGCATTTAACATATGTGCAGGGGGAGAAGTAATTTTAGAAGGAAATATATTATAATGTGTTGTTCACTATATGTTCGATGAACTGTGGTTGGGCAGTGGTTATAATCCTGTATTTCATGGCCTGTGAACATTGGGAAGCGTCATGAGTACAAGTACTGGTTTCATTAAGACCAAGTGGTGTAGTGTGAAAATTAAAAGGGTGAGATGCCAGCTCAAACGACACCCTATATCAGAGGTAGACAACCTTTTTGGGATCAGTACTACTATTTGAACAAAAAGAAATCATGCGTGCCCCTTTAAACTTTAAAGATGAAAAAATGTTATTCAGAAGCTGATTTTGAGGCTTTGGCAAACAACACACCTTTTCCTTTATGTAAGTTTGAATAGTGAAGGTGTGGAAAATAATGTAACAAATAAATAATGTGGAAAATAATGTTCAAAGTTAGGTTATATTGTCATTAAACATATTATAAGGTTCAATCATTTAAATTAGGTATAAAATGAAAAGGAATAATTTGAAACATTTGATCCTAAGAGATTATTAAATAGTCAATACTCCTTATTAATGTGTTTTTTTTGTACTTGTATTTTTTTACCAAGTCATCTATATTAGGAATAATTTTTAAAATTGCTAAGACACAAAATTTAGTGTTTTAGGTTCATATTAATTAATCTTGAATGATATTTCGGGTTTTATGATATTCATAATAAAATCTATTTGCTCAGAAACATATGTTGATCCAAATCTACAACAATATCCCAAACTAAATCTTATATAGTTGAAAAATCGTTTGTTAACACAAATTTCCAAAATTCAATATAATTCGAATCACCTACAGTCGAAATAAGATCCTTACATTTGATATTAATTTCAATTTGAAGTCAGTGTGTAACAACTGAGGTCTTGTAAAGAAATTGAAATGGGATTTGTGAAAAATAAATATTTTTTATTTCCTTGAAAATCCTCAAACCTAACACTGGTCGAATACTGCAAACTATCATAGTTTGGAATCTTCTCATTTTTTAATTTTTCATGAAATCTACGAGTCTATGTTAGGACTCCGCCGTGCCACACTGTGCCATGCGGGGTTGGTCTAAATACATGACTGTGATTCGAAATTACAAGGGATATTTCCAATAGGCCTCGTGTAACACTAGAGTGAAGTTAATTTAAGTCAAATCTCAACTTCCTAATGAAATACAAAATACAATATTAATTAAATAAATTTTTGTGTCAGAAAATGCGTTTTTCCCAAATTTTGATTCCCTGCTCTTTAACTTAAGACAAAGACTTAATCCTGATTCCCTCCAAAGAGAAAAGCATCAAGTGCAGGAGATGACAAACTAAATTTTTTTCATGATCTCATTTCCATAAAAGATGAAAGCTCCTCTTCGGAAAGCTCATTAAAATTGATCAACGATTGGTTCCGCGCACGTCACGTGATTCACTCATCTGATGGAAAGTGTGACGCGAAGTTAAAATATTTCTAAGTTGAGGCGTTCGTGATTTTCGACGCTTGACTGCCCTTGCCAAAGTTTCTGATTGGTCACATCTTTGATGCTCGTAGTTTTACGCCTTGATGGGAATTGAGGCTTTTAATACCCAACATACTGATGGGTCATCCTTTACATCATAAAACATTTTGGCTACAGGGAATGCACAGTGACAAGAAAAATGTCGATTCCTGCATTTGAAGAATATTTATAACACAAACATATGCTTGCATTGGCAGAGATTTGTGCAAAACTCCCACATCTAAGACCACACAAAAAGTGAATGCGAAGTCTTAAAAACTCGACTTTTGACTCAAGTTCATAAAACTTAATATTAAATATGTGCCTTTATAACTGAAACTAATTTGGGATTGCAAAATAACGCAATCTCGAAAACTGGATATGGAAATGAGTGCGAAAAAAAGAAATGAAGGAATATTCGTAATATTCCAAGCGTGCGAAAATATTTTCGATTCTATAAATACTAACTTCAGATTATGCACTATTTCCAAAAAAAAATAAATTTAAGACAGTAATGAGAGAGAGAAGAAATTTTGCCAAATACTTTCAAATTATCTCTGAATTCTTCAAGGCAGTTTTTACTCTAACAAAATATTCTCCCTAAAAACATTATATAAAAACAAAATTTTGGTAAAAATTAAGAGAGGGTTGTAGGCATACAAAAACAAAAATTGACTTTACTGTACGAAGCATTAAGCGATTAATAATTTTTTTTTTTTCATTTTGATAACTTCCGTTTGATTTTTTTAAAAGTTCAATAACTCTTTCAATAGCTTTTGCTAAATAATAAAAATTTCTAGATCAAAAATAAACAAATGAAAAACTAACATTTTACGCATTAGAGTCTTAAAAATATTTCTTGAAACTAAAGCATGTCTTAAAAGTTATCCAAAGAAAAAAAAATTATAAGAAAATAATTAAAATTGGAAACCTAGCACAAAAGCATATGATTTAAATAAAGCTTTTAAAGAAAAAAAATTGTTTCAAAAGTTATGTGCTTCACCAAAAAGAAGGCATTAGAATGGGAGACAAACACCGAATCGTAATAATTTTAAAATAAAAGTTCATTTTCGTTAACATAAAAAATAAAATTTAAAAAACAATATAAATGCGAAGGAAAGAGTAATTATAATTGACAAATGAAAAGGGGGGAAAGGAATCGCCTCTTATTTTTACAAATTACGGAATTTTTTCTCACACGAAATCTGAGTATCACTTAAAGCAATACAATGTTAGAAAGAATTCATCCTTCTCTATTTTTTGCTTTCGTAATTAGTTCCGCACAAGAGTTCGGCTGTTCTTGGATGTGGCAGGGAAGAACACAAAATCAATTATTTCAGTGTCGGATGTTAAACTAATAAACGTTGATGAGATCGCTGTCTGAAATTATTTAAGTTAGTCGTGAATCTAATTCCTTGATCAATTTAATGGATTCCTTAAAGGAATAAAAAATAATTTAGTGTCAGGATTAATTCACTTTCTATTCTTGGTGGGGGGTTTTTTTCGGTCTTTCTGCTTAATTTTTTTTTTTTTTTTTCTAATGAGAGATTTCGTGTTCTTCAATAATTGAATGACATCGTCTTGAAATAAATGCTGCACTATCACTTTTTAAAGTGCAAGATGTGATCCCTTCATACTTTTGAAATACATTCCTATGATAAGAATTTTATTACTGAACGGTTTTTCTCTTTACAAACTTCCACATTTCCACAAGTGAGAGTGGCCATGGAAACCTAGTGATCATGGTCGAGGACTCGAGTCGTGGGATCGACCCCTGATGCAGCTAAAGACCCGCGTTGCAGAGGAGAAGATGCACGTTAAATCTATCGAGGTCCAAACTCCTCTCATTAGTATGGTGTAGAAGTTAGGAGAGGGAATCGTAGCTCATGTATCATCCTTGTCACTTAACTGAGGCACAAAATTAAGAAGTCCTTCCCCAATTTGTTTCACGTTTCTTCTCAGTGTGACATAGATATACTATCACATTCTATTAGTGAGATAAAAACCTGAAAAATAAACTGATGGAAGAAAGTTTGTAATTTCTGTTTGGAACTACTTTATTAATCAGCATTTAATTAATATTTCAATTAACTCTAATATATACCTACCAGATTGAATCCATGTTAAATTTAATTTGCAACCCGTAATTCCGCACGACGGTCTGTGATAGAAGTGAGACTCGAACGCATTATTCTTTTGCTTCGATGCTCAACCATGGTAAAATATGAGCTTCGTAACCAATAGATCTCTTTTGCTTCTTTCTTGTGTGACGTTAATTCAAAATATTAAGTTTTACTACAATGTTTATAACTATGCCACCAGACTGTAATTTTCTGCAAAAACGATAAATGAGTTGAAAATAATTTTTCAATGTTACACGAAATGTTGTTCAATTGCAACAGTTAAAATTGTAAACATTTTTATTCTTGTGGTTTATAATTTACAATTTTGAATAATTACTTTGAAGATATTTTGGCCCCATGTTGCTGTTTTAGACCGAAATATGTTTGGCGTTATTTAATTATGATGTCGCATTTGTTCTTTATTAAGGACTTTTAAACTGGTTTCTGCTGTCAAAAAAATCTTTTTACAACATGAAAAACTCTGGTTCAGAGAAATTAAATCAAATTCACACCATTAAAAAAATTATAAATTGGAAAATACCTCTGACGTAAAAAGAAATTTAATAGTAGAAAATGCATATTTTACGTGCTTAAAGTTTACATATGCAATATGACAAAAAGTTTAGAGCAAATGATGCGTCAAATAATGTTTTGGGTGTGGCAATATCTTGTAAGTCTACTTTTAACTTTATTAAGTTGCTTAAGTCATTTTAAGAACTACGAAATAAGAAATTATTTATATTTTAGCCACATATGTATGAAAATGCTTTTGAAATTACAATCGAACAGTTTGGAAAAAAGAAGCTAAATATGTATGCATAATATTTTTGAAATCATCATATATATTTAAGTATATATTTAAATTTATTTCTTATACGTTTATATAAATATTTAAGAGTACCAAGACATGCAGGGGGAAATAAAATACCGAATTTCAGACTCATTCCATTTAGTGACATTTATGTCTTAAAATTATTTTCAGACCTTATGGGGTTTTTTTTAAACTAATAATGATATTTAAATCATTTTATTGAAATATAAAGTATTTTTCAATCAAAAATTTTTTCTTTCTCTTTGAGTTGAGTATGAACGTGATTAATTTTCAGATATATTTACATTTAGGTACAATTTTTAAAAATAATTTCTCATAAACATACAACACCTTTCACTTCTCATATATAAAACAATGTACGAAAAATAGCGCATTACTTTTAGTGATATTAATGAAAATATTTTCTTAGAAAAAATTACAGAACTGTGTAATTTTGAAAATTTTAATTTTTCCCTTTCTTTTCGTATAAAAATTACTTCTTAAAATGTAGCTATTACTTTGAGAAAAATATTTTTGATTTACTATATGCATAAGTACCCTTTATGGTAGCGTAAAATATTTGGAACCATATCACGTGATAGTTTTCTTTTAAATGGTACCGAAATGCAAATATAGCTCACAAACTATGGCCATATTCAATTAATAGAAAAAACAACCTTTTTTGCGAAAAAAATTGCTTTTATATATAGTTGTATAGAATTATTAAAATATTATTAGGTATATAAAAACTCTACTTATAATATGAAAAGTTATATACTCATACCAGAAAAACAAGGAGTCTTAGATATGGAATTCAACAATTTCTCGCATTTCCCGATACCCTTAAGAAATATATCCACCGTCACTTACAATGAACCTTTTATCATGAATCTAAAGACGTGGAGAAAAATTATAAATACAAAAAAAAAAAAAAAAAAAACCATTGCAGAATTCTACATTATTGTTCACCATTTGACGTTAGAGGAAATATGTGAGGTTTGTTTATATAGTATATGCTACTAAGAACAAAATGCCAAACTCTATTTAGAGAAAAGTCTGCGAACATAAAAACAGTTCTAAATTTAATGTCACCTTTCAGTTAGAATCACAGTTTATATATCTTTCATATCGGAATAAAATTAAAACACACAGCTCACAATCCAATTCATTTCATTTACGCCAGCGAGAAAGGAGGATTATTACTTGAGTTTGATTCCATGATAGATAATTCATATATACATTGTATCATTTATTATTTATTTTTAAGAAAGTAATTTACATTGAGATATTGCATATCTCATCTGGAAAACATTCCACATTGTTTTAAATATAGCATTTTTTAATCCCTTCTAGCTCATAGAATATCGTTATCTCTTCTGAGGAATTAACACATTTAACTAGGCCTTAGTAACCTAGAGATTGGGCAGATCATTAATATTGGATGGGTCACAGAGTGTCGATTCAATCAAAGACCGTCGAGAAGATGATAGGGGCTGCTGTATATTTAATGCAACTGATTCTGAAAATCTTAATTTGAGACGTGAAGTTGTAGTTCATGGAATGAGGTATTGTCTCAGGTGTCATCCTTACTCCTCACAACGCTACCAATTTACAAAATCCATCACCAATAGCTCTTACATAGCTTTAGAGCAGCAATGATTCAAAACAACCGAAAAAGGTTTCTAAAAATATTCTTTGAACGTCGGACACGCTCATTATTTCTGTAAGCATCCCATGTTAAACATGAGTAATTTAAATCGTTCTCAACTAATTATGATGCAATATTATGAAGGCTGTTGTAAATAGCCTTAATACTACAATAACGAAATGAACCATACTCGCATCATACTTATATTTATCATTAATGTTAAAATTTTCTCTGCTACAATCCCAAAATCAAATCATTAGTATTTTGAACAAGTATTTAACTTTTTGATGTTCTTAAAATAAAATAGGTATCTAATAGATATATAGGAGAAGGTAGCTAGCTCAAAGCAATAGTTCTTGCTTTGCTTCGTTCTTTAGGTTTTAAATAAAATATTGTCACACACACAACAATTAAAATAAAAGATTGTCAATAGAGTTTGGCAACATTTACTGCATGCGATCCAATAATTTGCTGTTAAGTACCAATTATGGAATAGTTCATACAAAATCCTTGTATAAATATTAGTATATTTATTGTTGTTTCATATATTCTTAATTCACTTTTTTTCTCTTTAATTTATTGAGAATTCATCCATACATGCGTAAGTTTAATTAGAAACATATATAATGACCTTTTCTTCCAAATTACTTCGTTACCTACCATGATTTCTTTGATTCTTTCATATATAAACTGCTGTTTGTAGAAAATGCAACACCATGAAGGAATCATCAGAATCAAATGAAATTCGCAGCAAATGTCAATTATAGGATATTATGCAAATTAATAAATTTTCAGAGCCATCGCGCGTGCGCGGCGCGCGCAGCGCCCTCTGAATTGATGCTGAAAGCGTATAAATAAAGTGCTGTAGCGGGACGTTGAAAAAAGTCTATGATTATTTGTTAGTGGCAAACGTTTAGTGAGACCTGAGTATGCCTCCACGACGGAAGAATAAGAAATTCAAGCAACTTACGGAGTTTGAACGAGGGAGGATAATCGGCCTTCGAGAAGGAGGATTTTCCTATCGCGCAATAGCAGCTCGTATGCAGCGGAACAGTTCCACAGTGATGCGAGTTTGGAAGCCGTGGACCGACGAGCACCGAACAACTCGAAAAACAGGCACTGGACGACAGAAGGTGACGTCAGAGCGCGATGATCGACACCTGCTCCGCATGGCGGTGAATGATCGCACAGCTTCCTCCAGGCAGCTGGCAGCACGTTGGTCTACTGCTACAGGTGTACAATTGTCGGCTTCGTCAATTCGTCGTCGTCTGCTGCGCCGTGGATTGCGTGCAAGGGTGCCTTTATACAGGATTCCCCTCACGGCGAATCATCGACGGCTGCGTCGGCAGTGGGCTCTTGAGCACAGAGACAGGCGAGCTGATTGGCACCAAGTTGTCTTTTCAGATGAATCACGCTTCAATTTGTGGACCCATGATGGCCGTGTTCGTGTTAGACGTTATGCCGGTCAACGCTGCCTTCCTGAGTGTATTATTGAACGACATAGTGGTCGAACACCCGGAGTTATGGTCTGGGGTGCGATTTCGTATCATGGACGATCCAATTTGATACGAATTGAGGGTAATCTCAATAGCAACAGGTACGTCCGTGAAGTGCTACAGCCCGAAGTCGTTCCTTTCCTTCAAGGCATCCCTGGAGCTATCTTTCAGCAGGATAATGCACGCCCACATGTTGCGCGGACTGTTCGAGACTTCTGTTCAGCACAACGCATGCAACTTCTTCCTTGGCCTGCTTATTCACCGGATATGTCGCCTATTGAGCACGTGTGGGATATGGTTGGTCGGCGTCTCGCTCGTGATCCGCGTCCTGCAGTTTCCAAAGACGAACTTTGGTTGCGCATACAAGCGATATGGAATTCTCTTCCTCAAGCAGATATTCAACATCTGTTTCACTCCATGCCACGTCGTATAGCAGCACTTATTGCAGCGCATGGTGGCTGCACCAAATACTGATTTCGGACGCTTAATTTGTTTCTTTTGTTTTGAAAATTTCATCATTTATTTGTATCAGTACAAGTCGTTTCTGCATTAAATTTCATTTGATTCTGATGATTCTTTCATGGTGTTGCATTTTCTACAAACAGCAGTATTATTTGAAACTTACATTACGAGCATGTAGCACTTCGTGTGTGTGTGTGTGTGTGTGTGTGTGTGTGTGTGTGTGTGTGTGTGTGTGTGTGTGTGTGTGTGTGTGTGTGTGTGTGTGTGTGTGTGTGTGTGTGTGGAAACATCAAGATATAATGCTTCTTTTATTTAAGACATTAATGTAAGTTATCTTTGGGTTTTCTTACAAACCCTTTTGTTTCACATCTTTTCTATCTTCTATCGTTAAGCATCGACCCTCAACGAAGAATTAAAACTGTTCGAATGCGGTTCGAATGACCTTTTAGATGTGGCTGAAAGTAGTGAAAGAAGTAAAAGAACAATTTGTGCGACTGGGAAAAGACTCTTAACAAGGGAACTCAACTTACAAAACCAATTGTTCCTCGGCAGGATGGGAAATTTAGAAGTTAACTTAATAGTAAAGCTATTTCTTCCTGTCTGTCCTTTATTCAGGATAACTTACGAAGCTCAGTGCCTTTGAATTGTCCAAAAGTACCGCCTGTATTCGCAGTTTCTGCCATTCAATTAGAATTCTCTAAAATTACTTCGTTTTCTTTCTTACTCCACAAGACGCAATAACGTTACTTTTAGTTTACGGTGATAATAAACGTTATCGCTACACTTGCACATTTAGAGGTCGAATTTGCACTTGTTAAGTTTCAGGTGTGTTAAGACACTGTCATCAGTTAAGAAAAAGTAAGATGAAAAACAATTTTTATCCATACCTTATTTTCAATTAACTCGAAAAGCATTCTTTGATCTTTATAATGCATAGTAGGATGAGTCCGGGACATTAATAATAATTTCTTACATAAGTGATAGTAATTTAATTCGTAAACGTTTTAGAAAAACAAAATTAAGTGCCTACAAAAAAAAACAGGACTATCTGATTACTAAATACGAGTTTTCTAATTTTTCAGAATCTGAAGCAAGATTTTAATTTCAGTTTTAAAGCCCTAGTAAATGATGAAAAATAAATTAAGCTAGAATTGTTAAAATTTGATCTTTAAAAACGCCGCCTAGTTTTCTCAATCAAAAATCAATTCTGATAATTTTTTCAAAAGACATAACGAAATTTTTGAAGTTATTCTAGTACATATAATCTGAATCAGTTTTTGTTTGTATAATTTAAATTAAAGTAATGCAAAATCAATTTTTTTATTTAAATATGTTTAAAATTATTTTTATGATTATTTCCACTAACTTACTTAAGAAAAATAAAATCGAAAAAAACTGTATCAAATTCCTTATTGACTTTAACGCTGAACAAAAATAAATTACGTTTTAGTTAAGGTTTACTCAGATTATCACATATTAATTTCTTATTACTATTTGTAAAATACTCTTAAATGTTTTGACTCTTTAAAAGTTCAAGATTAATAAGATAGTTAACACATTTAAATTTATTACGTAAAAAATATACCTTTTTAAAAAAATTATTAAATATTTCTTACAATAATCGACCTTGACTTTGTCCCCTCAGTTTTGAAAGCTCAAGCTAACCTATTCTAAGTAAGAATAGTGACTCAAGTTAAATAAGAATAATGATCCTCTCCAAAAAAGTAACTCAAGTTCCATCTATAGCTATTTTGACTTTGCCGAGAAATAAGAAAGGAAGGAAATTAAACAAAATAAAACTGTCAACATCATTACAAACTATACTCCTTAAGGAAGTTGTATATAAATCTTGTGTACAAATAGAAGAATTGAGAGCAAAACAAGGAGAGAGTACTTTTTATACTTTCTATTTATCAAAACACATTTTTTCTGTAATAACAAATTGCATCTTTCAAATTACAATACAATTTTGGTTCCGAACGGGAAATGAACAAATATGCATGTTTTGACATGATAATCACTTAAATTGCATGAAATTTGAATAAAAGATACTTGAGATTATTCTAATATCTCGCATGTTTAAATGTCCTGAACTCCTTTATAAGTAATTTTAATATTAACCGATCTACATGTGTTCTTTACATTTTGAAACAAAATACATTCAAAATTTATTAATTTTGACTTTTATAATTGAAACTTTTTAAAAAATTGGGTTGTATTTATAGAGTTTTTATGCTTGAGCAAACAGCAAAAAATAAAATTGAAAATTCTGCTCTTTAAACCAATACGTAGCAATTTTTGACGATTTCTTAGTTTAATCCATTCTCTGTTTCCTCTGAGTCAGTGTTGTATTATCCATCCAGCTGACTAGAATGCAGTATAGGAACCTGAAAAATTAAAAAACTCGTCCATTTATTTTTAATTGCTGTTCTTTTGCATAGATTTATAAAAGAATATCTATTCATATTTTGGTTATCAAGTTCTATCGAATTCCGTATCTGAAAGTTTAGTAGTTCCTCCAAGTATTAATATAGTCTCATCAAAACAAAATTATAAGTTCTCGAATTTACAGTTAATGTTGAGCTTCATTTTGAACTTTCAACTTCTATAGCACCGTTTATAACACGCTTTGACTTTGGAAAGTAAATGCTTCAGAAAACATCTTTCTGGTAAAAAGTATAAATTTAAAAATTAACTTTTCTTAATAACATCATGAAAGTCGAAATTTTGAAGAAAGGTTCTTATATACCTGTAATTTTTATTCTATTATCTTTAGAGAAATTATTTATAATCTTAAGCTAATTAATTCTTATATTTCCATTAGCACTAACCAACAACGTCTAATTAAGTAATAATTTATATTAAATTAATACCATTTTTTTCCCAATATCGGCATTTTATCTGAAATATAAAAGATTAAAGAAAGTTAATACTTATCTAGCGATTTCTTAAGATGCGTTTTTTAAAAATAAATCAAATATTAATAAATCAACAAAAGCAATAAATAAATTTGTCGATAAAAATACTACTACTTGTTTTGAAGCCCATCGAATATCAATTGAAGAAACATGTCTCACACAATTAATTCTGAATAAAATACTACTTTGCCTAAAGGAATTGACTACCTCATCTCTCACTCTTTTATTCCTCAAACTTATCCTTTCCTACGTTGGAAAGATTTTGAAAATCACTAGCTGCGAAATTCGAACTCTTGAAAGGTGTTGAGTAGTTCTGATCCGAATTTCTAAGTGTTCTGGACATTCAGGAAAGCAGAGCATTGGAAGTTAAGAGATTTGCTCATCCACATAAGAAAGCCTGTCGTCCATTTGAGGAATTCTAGGTCAACAGCTCTCCTATTCGTCGCGAATATTTGTTTGACTTCCTCTGAGACCTTAAAATCATTTGCCTTGCAGTTCCTTTATTCGTTTCCTAAAGCGTGTAAATTCCACATGACTCATTCATATGCCAACTTTGCTATAATCATTTGAAAAGAAAATTCTATAAATAAGCATATCCTTCATATTTGAGTTTCAGATCTGACAGATATACTTATTTTCAAAATCATTATAAACTGTTCTTACCGAAAAAGAGAATAGTAAAATGTGTAACCGATGTTCTTTAAGACCTTGAAAGAAAACAGACTGTGCAACTGATTTTTTTAATCTAAATAAAACACCTGCTCAAAAACCATCTGCTTAAGTTATGCTATTGTTATAATTAGTGCATTTAGTTTTTTCTTCTAATAATATTCAGCAATGTTTTCTCAACCGACCTGAATGTTTGATAAAATTATATACTTATTTTTTAAAACTGTATAATATAACGATCGTATTGGTGAAGACATTTTATTATCCAATGTCCTGATTTCGTCATTCCAGAGATAAGAACTGATCTCAATTCCCATACTTTTAAGAACTCTGTAAATTTGTAAATATTTAGAAAAATGACATAAAGGTTAGCAGAATTTCATGGATTATATTTTACTAATAGAAAGGCAAACTATATTTCCAATACACACTTAAATAGTATGATGTTTATTTTTTTGTGTTAACACAAATAATTTTCAAACATCCAGAAAAATAATTTGAGAAATTTTAAAATCTTTTCCAAAAGTTTTCATAACTTTTCAAGGAATTAATTTAGAAAGATGAAAATTAATGTTTAGAAAAAGTTAAGTTCATTATTAAAAAATAGAATTTTTTTTTTTTAAATTCAATACAGTAGTCCAAATTCTGTTTCAGTCCAAAAAAACAATGGAAAGAGATTCACGTGTGCTTGAGCAAGAAACAGGCTTGAAAGGAGTGAGTGAGAGACTTAACCCCATAAAATGATAACAAAAGGAATAAAATATAATTTATACTAAATTGTGATGATGAAAAAGAGTACACACACACATAATCTTAACAGTATCAATAGTATTAAAATTTTCACCAAAATTTATGCTATTTTTGAGTCTATTCTAGTTACATCTAATTTTACCTTGCATTTTTAAAATAAAGAAAAGGTTTTTTTAAAAAAAATTAAATCAATGTGATAAAATAATTTTTTTGCTATTATCAATCACTGAACTAACAAAAAATACGAAGAAAAAAGAATTCGAGACACCTTGTTGTCTTAGAATTATACACACAGAAAATAATAGGCTTCCACTTTAAACTTATACAATATTTATATACATATATATGCACAAATGAATCAATAAGAATGGATCCCAGCAAGAAAAAAAGAACCTTTTTTTTTCAGCTGATGACCAAAAATGTGTGATTAAACTAGTTTGGTGGTTCCAAACTTCCTCATTTGCAACTTGGTAGGCTGATATGGAAATATTTAAAAGTACAAAACAGTACATTTTATAAAAGTAGAAGAATAGAAAGTTAACATTCAAAACATTTGGAAAAAAATCAAACAGCAATAAAAGTAACATAAACAATTACTTACAAAAAAATTTCAAATAAATGAAGATCTAGCTAGCAAAGTAGTCATCAACAAAACAAAATGCTGTAAAACGTAGACATTAAATACTTCAAAACAAAACGATATCACTACCAGAAAGGCAGGAAATATTTAAGCTGTTGGCAATTGGTTGGTTATTAGTTGGTTGCATAAAACATCAATATTTGTAACGAGAGATAGAGCTAAATGGTCCAAAATGTGTAAAAAAAAGAGTAAACTAATAAAAGTAATTACAATCTTTACAGCTATACCACTGACAAGCTTACTTTCTGGTTCTATTGTAGTGTAGTGGATTTGAAAGTAGATCATATTTTACATAGATGATCAATATATTTACGATATATAAAGGTTTTCAAGACGTTTATGATATAATCATGTTCCATACAATTACGGAAAATTGTCTTAATACTCGTATTGTTTGACTTGTCTATTTATGTGTAGTTAAATTGCTATAAAGTAGCAAAAATTTACATAACGTTCCTATAAATAGATCTATGCAAGCTGCTGATCCAAAAAGTAATTTTAATTGTAAGACATTTAAGACCCTCTCTTTTATCACAAATATTGCTAATTAATTTACTATCAAAGATATGTAATTCTAAACTAAAAAATTCACCTCTTTGAGTTAAAATTAGCTTTTAATAAGTAAAGATAAACTGGGTATATAGAATTAAATGTTTTAAATTCATTATTTTTACAAAAATAATCGATGTAACGATAAAGTATATAAGTGAGAATTATTATCAATATGCTCAAATTCAAAAAATTCAAAGTAAGGTTGGCAAAGCAATTACTAGCAGGACTAGATGTACTACTAGGTGTGGCTATTAAATAAAGAGACTGATGCTGTAAAACATTTTACTTTGATGTCATACATAATAACTTATTATCACTTTAAATATACACCCCTGCTCTATCTTTATAACGCTCCATGCGAATCTTCCATTGTTCGAAACAGTGCTGGAAGTCTTCTATCAGATCCTTGAGGACGCGTGCCACTTTCTCTTTCCAGCTTCAATGGGTTCAAATCTTGTTCCTTTTAACACAGATTTCACCTTAGTATACAGTTAGAAGTCGCATGGCTCAAGATTCTGCGAATAAGGCGGATGGTCTAACACTGGGATCCTGTACTTAGCTGGAAACCTCTCGAAAGATAATGTGGAATGAGTCGGCTTATTGCCTTGGTGGAAAAACTTGCCGTGTGGATTATTTGTACATGTCTACAGTTTCAGCCATCGCAAGAATAATTAACCGATCAGATCGAACCAGATTACCAATTTTTACAACGTTTTTCTGAATTTCACTTGGTGTGTGTGTGTGTGTGTGTGTGTGTGTGTGTGTGTGTGTGTGTGTGTGTGTGTGTGTGTGTGTGTGTGTGTGTGTGTGTGTGTGTGTGTGTGTCATCAAATTTTCGATCGTTAATTTAACCAACTTCCCACTAAGCTAGACCTCTGAAACTTTGGGAATCGGTCTTATTCGTCTAACAATGCAATATTTAGACATTTACGACAAGTTTTAACTATTTCAATATTTTTTTAGTAACGTAATTTGTGTAGTAACCTGGCGCCATCTATGGAAGATATATTAAATTACGCAGAAAGAGTGATCTTAAAGACGAGAGAGATATGAGGTTTTTTACAAAGTTTTAACTAATATTTCAATAATTTTTTTATAAACATTGCCACCATTTAAAAACGTTGTTTTAAAAAACGTTGGTTTTTTTATCACGAATTATTTTTTATATTGTCCACCGTTTATAACATGGTAGGGCGACCTTGGTGTGAAAAATCTTCAAGGTCTTCTCAGCCCTCTTGGAAACGCTTAAGCCACTCAAAAACATGTACACGCGATAAACATTCATTACCATACCTTCTTCTTTCAATAAATTATAAGTCTCAGTAGCGGTTTTTCCAAGTTTCATATGAAATTTCACAATAATTCGTTGATTTATTTTTAAACTTATCATTTTTACCACGAAACAAAAAAAAAAATAACTCAAATGCGTGTGATGACACGGGTAAACGGATTTGATCACAGAAGCGAGGGGCACTGCATTAGAAAGATAAGGCTTCACGCTAAACAGCTGTCAGTTCATATATATATATATAGGCCGGTTCAAAATGTATCCGTGCTAAGCATGGAAAATTGGAATGGGGTAACTCACTGGAAATTTTTATTTATTTATATTATATATATATATATATATATATATATATATATATATATATATATAGAGAGAGAGAGAGAGAGAGAGAGAGAGAGAAAGAGAGAGAGAGATACAGGACCAATACTAGACAGACAGACAGATAGACGGGCAGATAGACAGACGGATGGACGGAATGACGGACGGACAGACAGACATAACAAGTAAACCAATATACTTCTTTTTCCATTTTCTGTTTGTAAAAGATATTTTGTACCAATATGGAGCTTCTGTATGCAATGCCGTATTTTGGATCAATCTCAAGTGCAGTGAGGCATATTTTATGGTAAAAACCACTGAAATATCTCGAAATTTTAAAATATATATTTCCTATTTTCAAATTTCTTCCCCCCCCCCCCAAAAAAAAAAATACATTCTCTTGAGATCGTCTAACATCGATACTACAGTTAATTTATACCTATTTGCTCTCATTTTTTATTTTCAGAAATACTCCATATTTTTCCTTATAATGCACTTCAGTATTTCCAGAGACTCAGTTAATCAAGTTCATAAATTAGAAAAGGTTCCAGTTTTCTGAGCCCCTAACTATTTATCATCTGTTTAGTTTGCTTCCGTAAATTAATTAATAATTCTACTACCAATGTTTTTTTAAAAAAATATATACCTTAATTTTATTTATTTTTCTTAGTTATTTATTTCTATACTATATACTACAGTTTTTTAAGTATTTAAATTAATATAGATCACGCACACGAATAGGTATTTATTACTTTTTGATCAAAAACTGTTATTAATTTACAAAAATGTTTAAATTAATAGTTTTATATACATAACTCTAAAAATTTTGCTCCTGTACTCAGGAACACTAAACTTTCATCTAGGAATGCTATTATAAAATCAGATTTTTTACATACATATAAACAATATTAAAAGTTTTTGCTGATATAAAAATGTTTATTTTAAATAAAATTAGGAGTACTATAGCTCCAAAGATAATAGTAGCTCTCGGTTAAAAACATATCTTTCTATTAATACTCTACTTCCTTTTTTCTCAGAATTTTATTAAAAATAGTAAGTAAGTTCTTATCAAAATTGCCTTTACCACGATAATTAGTGTTGGAAAAAACCTAATACTATACGCACTTGACTTCTAAACTCATCTGCTTCATATTTAGAAAGTTCCAGTTTTTTATTATTTATAATGTTCCCAAAAAAGAAGTATGAGATATATTAAGGAATTGATCCGAAATAATTTGTTATAGTTTCATCTGATTAATATCATGGATGCATATATGGTGAAACCTTTTAGCGTTATTGTGTTTAAAATAGGACCTACGCATTGTCAAGCTGTTTTATGTGAGGAGCAAAAAAAAGTTCATTAAGAAATTTTTAAAAAAATCATGAAAATAAATAAATATTTTAATTAAAGACCAAAATATTTTACATTACATTTAATTGGCTCAAATCTTAACAAATTTTCACCACGCATTAACTAATAAATGGAATGTAAATGATTACGTTGAAACATGAACAAGTACAATTAAATATTTATCAAATCATTCAAAAATAAGAAGTTCGTTTTTAATAGATGCACACAGTACCAATAAGAAAATTCCTCAAATATTTTTATACTTATTTTATGTGTTGATAAAATTCTAGTGTGTTTCAAGATTGTAGTTAGAAAGAATATAATATTAAACATAAAATCTGCTTTTTACGTACGTTTAAATCAACTTCAAACAGTACTAACTTTTCCTCAAAGACAAATATTTAAAAAGAAATTGGACATTTTCGATTCTCCTTAACAATTTAAAAAACCTGTGTTCGGGGAGGGGGGAATATTGTTTCCTTCATTATTTTTTTTCAAAATAAGAAGTATTGGTAATATATTATTTTACAGAACAGTAACCTAATTTATGTAACATCTCAATAGCTGTATGTCCTTTCTTACTAGAATTAACGCAGTTCAAAGAGTGGTCGTTTCGACAGGTTAAAAACAGCTCTCTCTCTCTATTAAAGTGTGAGTAATTTCCTTCTTTATAAATTTTCTTTGTTTATAAAGAAGGAAATATCTATGGCTCCATCTATGGAAATATGTACTCAAAATAAGATTATATGTAGAAAATATAATGTGCCAATAAATGCATATCTTCAATATATTTCAGGGGAAGTGTTAAAAGTGGAATTTAATCAATTTCTTTACACACACACGCACCGATTATAAAAGGAAAAAGGCAGACTTGCTATAAAAGCTGTATTCAAGGGTTCTAAGGCAGACGCCTTTATTCAGACAACGTGGCTCCATCTATTGACCTGAAAATAATTTAGAATATTATGCTTGAATTAATATTTTGGTAACTATTTTCGACTTAATGTTATAAGTTTGTTTTGTGCACAAGAAATCTTATTCAGAAATTATAAGCAATTAATCAAAATCTGTTATTCTCAGATGTTTGAAATATCAAATTAGCATGAACAAAGCTATATTTCCGATGAATTCTTACGACTCTGATGAAATGCAGTATGTGTATATTTCAATGTATATAAAAAAAACATTTGCATTGCAATACAGGATATAAAACGATTACTTTACCATGTGACTTGGAAAAATGCATTTCTAATGAATATTAACTTACTCCCTTCTGTGGTCCCCATTTTGGGATCATTTATGTTTTTAATGTTGCTCCTTCCTCTCTGTCTCTAATTTCTAATTTTTTGTTTATTGATAAAGTTATGTGTTTATATAATAAACTCCTCTTAATGTGTATGTAAACTTTTTGGTGTAATTTAAATATATACATGTATATCTGACTTTTTCCCCAAAATATGCTTGTAAATTACGGGTTTTTTTTTTTTTTTTTTTTTTTTTTACATTTTTCTATATGGTAAGTATATTATATTATTTGATAAGTAATAATGTATATTAAATGATTTTTTTCCTTATAGAGATTATTTGTTTATGTGTCCTAAAAATAGCATCAAAATTGAACAAATTAATTACTTCTTAGATTGACAATCTAAAAAATACAATGATCTTCATTTGGAGCTCATGGTTATTGTAATGTAAAATGATTTACTATTTGCACTACAAATAAGAGTTTCTTTTCTGTTGATACAATACTCTATCCAAATATCACCAAAAAGGCTCTTTGTTAGTAAAGTGTGGAAAACTCCTACTGATATATATATATGAAACGTAGGAAGATAGAAGAAAGAAATACCAGGTGTTGCTACTAGTAGAAATATACAAAAAGGTATATTTCTACTAGTAACAACACCTGGTAGCTATTGTTAGGTAGGGAAATATACAAAATGGTTCGAAACATGAGCATATTTCTAATTATTACAGTGACGTCCCCGCGAATCCATTACGTCTATTGGAGTAGATAATTTTTATAATTGGAATTGGATAATTTTATATTGGAACATTACCGAAAAGACTCTCTGTTAGTAAAGTATGGATAGTTCCCACTGGTATAAAAAAATATATATGAAAGGGAAGGCTTAGGAAGAGAAAAGAAAGAAATATCAGGTGTTGTTACCAGGTAGTGAAATATACAAAAGGTTTTGAAACACTCACATATTTCTAATTATTACGGTGACGTCCCCGCAAATCCTTTACGTCTATTGGGGTAGATAATTTTTATAATTTAAGTGCAGGTAGCCATAAACTCAGAGCTGAAAAATGTTTCATTTACAGATTGTTATCGTTATTCAAAATACGACCAATTTTAAATGAGCTAAATAAAATATTTAGACAGTTTGGAGCATTTTCGTATAATTTGTGCATTGATAAACAAATGGTGCTTTATTATGGTCATCATTTTTTGAAATAATTTATTAGAAGTAAGCACTTTAGTTTCAAGCAAATGGTAATACGGTGTAGTGTGATATGATATTTCTATAAAGCTGAAATCTATGAAGTTAACTTAACTAGGGTAATTCAGAAAATGATACGTGCGTGTAAGGGATGTCAGTTATATTGAATAAGATAGCAACCTGGACAAACCAGAAGAACATAGCTTTTGTTTCGGTCATGTTTTCACAAGTTTTTATTTAATGAAAAATCTAAGTAAGAGAAGTATACCTGCGAGACCAAAATAGTGAGATATAATGAATAAATGTCTTAAAAAACTGATTAGGAAAATAAAGAAAGTATTTTGGGGAGCTTTCGATTATAGATATGATGTATTAAATAGAAATTTTGATCTTGTTTGGATTAATAACAAAATGGTTAGGATGTTATCAAATCATTTGGAATTCTAAACTTTAGGACGTGTACAAATATGGTTTAGTACTATCAAAAAAGTAAGAGTTAATTCCACATCCTAATGCATTGCAAATTTCAATAGGAACAAGGGTGGTGTTAAGAAATACATAAATGGTGTTCTGGAATTTAGAAAAATATAGAACAAAAATTTGAGACAAGAAATGGTACTTTCCTATTTTTACCACTGCCACGGATATGGCTCTAGTTAATGCTTATACAATATACTGCATTGCTAATGAAAAAAATGCTATTGTAGAATTTCATAAGAGAAGTTTCAAAGTTCTGTTGAATTTTACACTTTCTATTTAGCCCGAAAAATAGTGGAAGACAATTGTACCAGAAGATGAAAGAAAACAATACTAAAAGACATTATTTTGAAAAAAATACATTAGATTGAAAACCAAGAAATTGTGCAGTTTCTAAAAACAATGTCCGTAAACTATGTGTAAAGTGTGATGTTGATTACATGTCGATTGTGTTATTTGAAAGTACTTATAAAAACATTATTATTTACATGTAATGTACCATGATGCCCAAATTAGGATTTATTTTTAAATTATTAAAATCATATACCATTTCTTAAAATTAAGTGGTGTGTTTGTTTACGTGGAAAAACATAACTTTTTACGAAAAAAAAATATTTTCTTAAAAAATCTAGCAGTTAAGGTTGCCTTCACTTTTCTCGGAGGGAGCAACGATTATTACAAAACGCAAAATAAATCATCCTGGACCCCTGATATTTTTTTATAAAAATTATTTAAGAACCTAACCTAAAATGTCGCCATTCAACATATAGAAGAGTCTTGACATGGAGTAAATACAGTTGATATATTTAATCTCTTTCTTTCATTAGCATGAAGATATCTTTATTTGTTGCTGCGACTTTTTTTTCCGTAAGAAAAATTCTTTTAGAAACAATAAAATAACTGCTTTAAGTTAATATAAAAGTAGTTCCACATTACAATGATGTTTAAAAAGGTTCTCTCGACTCTTGGAAGAAAATTGATTAATAGGGCAATAAAATTCATTTAATATCCAATTACGAGAAGATCTTTAAAGGTTTGAATATTTTTAGGATGAAACACACTTATAGAACTTAATTATGTCTGTTTCGTACACACGGAGAGAGATGTAAAACTGTCAAAATTAACAGGAGCTAAACTATAAGTTAGGGACGTATTTTTTGTATCCTATTTTTTACTTAATTTTTGAACACCATTTAAAGACTTTTATGAACTGAACCAAATATTTATGGATGAGAAGTTATACACAATATATCAAGTATGAAATTAAGAAATATGATAACAGTTTTTTTTAAATAAGAACATATGTGCATATAAATATTTATATGCACATATGTTTATTTTTAGCATAATGAGTGGTGGTCTAGAAATGTAAATATTTTATCAGTTTGCTACCTTACACTAACAGTTAATTATGTTTCATATTTTCATCATTGGTTTGGTATCATTTGATATTTTTAGTTAATTATTTTTAACGCCATTCTTTTCAAGCATGAAACTGCTTTCACTTTCGAATTATACGTATCTTTGTTTACCTATTTGCTTAGTTAGCCTGAATTAAAGGTTGAATTAGTGGGAAAATAGGGATAATCCGCTTTTCAAAAGTATTAAAGCTTTCGACTTCCTACTGACGTTGTTTTCTTGGCAAAAGATACTAGCCACGTAAGACGCATAGCTCAAAGCCTAGCTTGTGATATCTGTATTCGCTTTCATGCAGTGTGTGTCTATGTACAAGATGACCTCAACTGAAATAAGTATGTCCATTTTACAATAAACCTGAAAATCATATTAATGACTACAACATGAGGACTGCATTGTCTCAATACGACAGAAGTTAGTAACTCTTTTCGTGTGTGTGCATGCGTGCGTGCTAGTGTTTAATATATTCAATTTATATATCATCTTTTTTAAATTTAATATTTTTAACTCCAACCCAAATTCTTGCTAAAACCTACTTTTACTTTTCCTCTTGCGTCACACGAAGTGATTAGCATTTCGAGCTCCATTTAGAGAAATCCCTCATAAGTAAAGAAAAGTGAAGAACAGTAGAACATCCTGCTTCTTCACAACTGTTTTCGAACGAAAATTAATTGTATTAAAGAATTCATAGGAGTTCCATACTCCTATATTAGGTCAGCAGGATGTGAAACTCTATGTATCTACCACTCCAAGCCGAAACGCCTGCATGCGGTTTCCGTAAAATTGATGCTAGGTTTCTTATTTGCAAGAAGGCGAAATAATGTAAAAGTCGTGACAATATATATAATTGTGTGTGTGTGTGTGTGTGTGTGTGTGTGTGTGTGTGTGTGTTCAAAAAGTTCAAGTACTTGCAGACAAAAAAATATAATTTACATTTATTACATGCTAAGTAAATCCTCAGAAAAAGAAGTATTTGTCAGTTATACTCTCAAATACATGAAAGTCCTTATTATCATTTAATCTGCTAGTTTTTCAAATACTATTGAGTTTTTTATTCACCTATTTTTTTTAATTCGAAAATTACTACTTTACGATTCTAAAATACTTTACAAAGTTCTTTTTTTTTTTTTATTTTCATTATCAGTTCAAAATTAATAATAATTGATCGACTCTACTTAACTTTTCCACCGTTCCTTTTTTCCATTTGTAATTAGTGATACTTATTCGTTTAAATACCAATAAAAGTCATATAAAAAGATACGTAATCTACTCGTAGAACAAAAATATTTACTTTTCTTACATTTATAGATTTTAATATGCAACTTAATTATCTAAACTCTTAACAATTAAATTATTATATTCAATCAATAAATTTGGCAAACCACTGAAATCAAATGTGTAGAAAAAGTACTGAAAATCCAGGAAAAGATATAAAGTAGAAGAAAATCTTTGAAAAATGTAAAGGACAGTTTTAAAAAATGTACAAATTTTTACATGTTATTTATTTACATTTTTAATTATAAGAATATTATCTTAGTACATATAAAATTATTAAATCTTAAAAATAATTTTTTTTTTGGGGGGGGGCATTTTAGAATTTGTAATCTTTTAATTTTAATGTATTATGCTCCCCAAGATTTTCAAAAGGAAATCAAGAATTTTTTTATATGTATTAGGGGTTTTTTCTTCCTTTTCTTACCCAAATTTAAACGAACGAGTTAATCAAATACATCATTCATCTAGCAATAAACCCTTGTAAACCAAACAGTTAAATACTTTTTTCAAATGTTTGTCATTAAACTCTCCCATTTTCTCCTATTTTGCTCAGGTATTTCTGTTATATAATTCAAAAACCACTTGGTAGTAATACTGCTTCAAAGGCATTTAAACGAATTAACCTATGGTGAATGCCGTATGAAATTTTTAAACGAAAACTGCATGAATAATGAAAACTTCAGAAGGGTTTTCTCACACATTATAATGACATTTTCACAGGAAACATCATTGTTCAGAAATTCAGACAAGTTGTTTGGTGAAGTAGTGAGTAAATTTGGAGAATTTGGTGCTAGATGAGGTGTCGTTCTAGTCACTTGATCGTGGTTCCAGATGTTGAGGTCTGTCACCAACACAGGCATCATCGTATTGCTTATAATTGCGCATATATAATTGCGCAGAACCCTCTCCTTAGATTGCGATAATAACACAGTGAGACATCAGTATTTAGTATGAAAATTGCGTACGAATAAGAAGTAAAACAATTATGTATCATTAAAAGTACTTTTAAACTCATTATATGCTATTCGTAGCATTTTATCCATTTTTCTTTACAAATCTGATCGGTTGCGATAGCCTAGTGGTCATGATCACGGAGTTGTATTTATCAAGTCGTGGATCCGAGCGTTGATGCTGCTAAAAACTCTCCTTGTAGAGAAACTGATGCATGTTAAATCTAGTTGAGGACCCAAGCCCTCCCACTGGCGAGGTGTTGAAATGTGGAGAAGGATGTACCACCTCAGGTGTCGTCCTCTGCAATTGACCGAGGCTCAAAATTGCAAGGTCCGTCACCAATAGCCTTCGTGTTGCTTCAAAGTGCGACTTTAATAAACATTCACAGTTATGTTTAATCACTTAAAAATAATTTTTAGAATAAGTTCTTACGTTTAAATACTACGGTTGATTTGTTAGCTACTATTATATTTAGCATGCAATTAAATATATGATAATATTGACAATACATACAAACTTTCCCATCATAGCTTTTACATTATATGATCGTCCGGTATTTTTGGAAATTGATTGTGTATTGATTTAACATAAATCTTCTCGATACAAACATTTATTGCTCAAGTTTTAGTATATCGAGAGAAACCTTTATAACAGAAAAGTTTTATGAGAAAAACATACTTAAGTAATATGCGTAGTTTAATTTTATAACAACGAAAATAAAATTTTGTGAAGTTCATAAATCTCTCAATTTTATATTAGTCAGTAAAGTTTAGTTCAATATAATATGAAACTCTAATTGAAATTTCAAAAATAGGAAAAACAACATTTTGAATATTACATTTCCTGAAATACAATAATATTCATTTTGGATGTGAAAAGTGGTATCCTAGTGGTTACTGACGCAAACTCGCGTTTTCATCCAGTCGTAGGTACGAGCCCAAGACCCGCAAAGTAGTGGGGCTGATGCATGTTACATCTGGTGTGGGTCCCAAGTTCTTTTGTTGGCGTGGTATGGAAGTTTGGAGAAGGAGATGCCATCTCAAGTGTAGTCCTCGACACTTGAATGATGTGCAAAATTACGAAGTCCATCTCCAATAGCCCTCGTGTTGCTTTTCATTGCGAAGTTAATAAATAACCATGAACGTATATCGAGAAAAACTTTTATGAATGAAAAGGTTCAAGGGAAAAAAGTACTTATTTAAGGATTATCAACAGAATGTGCAGTTTAATTTTATAACAACGAAAATAATTTTGTTAAGTTCACACACACATAAACCTATCAATTTTAAAAAAGTTTGTAAAATTTAATTCAATGTAATGAAATACAAATTGAAATTTAAAATGAAATTTTTAAAATAGGAATAATAACATTTTGAATATTCCCTTTCCTAAAATACAAGAATATTCATTTTAGATTTTAAAAAATTTAATGACAACCTGGTATAATATTTCAAATACAAAAAATAAAAAATATTGAAAATTACTTTTCAGGTTCATCCAGGGATGCAAATAATTTTAGCCGTGTTTACATTTTTTTAGTAATGTAAATCAATCCAAGCGCTTACATACCACTGCTTCTATTATTTTAAAAATTATAACATGGTATCTGTTTATTTTTTTTCTCCACTAACATCTCTTAATGCAAAAATAAATTGTCATTCATTTAACAAAAAAGTAATATACAATTAATAGAGAATATCGGAGCATGTCATATTATACAAAGTATTTACTAAAACAAAGGTACCTTTGTGACATCCTTTTCATTATTTAATTCTACCGCCATCTTTCCCTCTAATTGCTCAGTCAATAATTATTAGACTCCAATCGAAGGTACGTAAGAGCGAGATAAAATACCTTACTCGTATTAATCATTGAAGATCGCTCTCTTTCGAATCCCACTTAATCGTCAATTCTAAATTATGATCAACTAATAAAGTCTAGGCTTATTAATATAACGTTGGGCTATTCGCGATTATTTTCTCTTCACTAATCTTGGGTACTTTATAATAATTTTAATTGCATAAAATTACAATTTTTCCAAATCAAAATGAAACATAAGTATATGAAACACATACACACATGTATTATATATGTGTGTATGTGTATTTGTGCTTGTGTTATCAATTATTTATTTGTTCATTAAATTAATTTCACTTGCGTTTTTTCCGATAACGTTATTGATATCAGTGATATGATAAATTCACATTTTTCAATTATATAGAAGAACTTCATAAATATCTAAAAGAAAAAGTAAAAAAAGGATAAAAATGCAGCGCAATTTCGTTGATAGAATTTTATGAGTAGGAGTTGAGGATAAAACGTCTGCAACATTTTTTTGTTTCAACCATATACTATATGTCTTCTAACCAACAAAATAAGAAAGGACATTTCAAATAGATAAACATACAAAAGTAGAAATCGAGGTAAATGAACCTGAATCCAACTCCAATATTCCTAATGTTTCTATTGCAAATGGCAGTGATTGATAAAAAGAAAAAGAAGAAGAAATGGTACTGAAAGAAAAAGAGAGAGATGAGGCAAAATCATTAGTCCCTTCTTCTACAAGAAAAGTAATTCAGATAAACAAGGTACATGGCCCGATCTCCTAAGGTTAATTGAGACCACGTTCGAAAGGAACAAATAAAAACCTTAGGAAAGCTAGCATTCTCTATAGATAGTAGCAATGTAGATTTTCTCCAAATTACTACATCAATGCTTCAGTGCTTACTGAAAGAGCTTCAACATAAAATGGGTACATTCGGAAAACACAGATGCTGAAATTAGTTTTCATAAATAAAATACTTGTTATGAAACAAAAGAAACATTACTGTATAAATAGAAATTGCTTATCTTAACATATTTGGAATTTAAAAAATGTTTCATTACTTTGAATTTCCTTATGTGAGATGATTGATTGATTATTTATTAACTTCGCACTTAGAAACAACACGAGGGCTTTTGGCAACTGACTTCTTAATTTTGAACCTCAAGTAACGACACCTCTATCTCCAAACATTCACACCACGCCAACGTGAGGACTTGGAGCCTCGACAGATTCAACTTGCATCAGTCCCGCTATACGGTGGATCTTTAGTGGCATCAGCACTCGAACCCACGTAACAACGATCGTCGCAAGTTTGCAACTATGACCACAACGGTACCATGGCCACTTTTGTGAGATGCATAAAAAGTTTATAAAAGAAAAGGTATTTTAGAATCGACAGGAAATATAATATACACTTAAGAAAAAAAATTACAAAAATTGAACCTGTATCGAAATTTGATTTTTTAATAATATGTTTTTAGAATTCTGCTGATAAACTTATTGCTTTTGTTCAAATTTTAACACAATTTAAAAGTTGGAGCGTAAACTTGAAAATATTTTCAAAAGAACGTAACTTTTGTTTTACCAAAATTAAGAAGGTAAACTGTCACAAAACTACATCACTGAAATTAATAGCAAAGCTTACATGTGGCAATGAAGACTTTAGTGCAACATGAATTAAGCAGAATCCAAAATAATAAAACAAACAGAAATTTCAAAAAAAGAGTATCTCACAGATATATGTCAAATTTATTTAATTTAGATCGAAACGTACATTTGTACTTAATCTAATTTCATTCAAATTCAAAAAGAAGTAAATTTTAGTTCAGAGAAAAATGGAGCTACAATCATAACTGTCATAACCGTAACACAAATCACCTTTGATTAATAGAACCTTTTCATAAAATAGGGAGTGGCTGTTTTTGAAAACGCTACTCATCATTCATAAAAAGATTCGTCATCAATAATAAAAGGATGGTAAAGTATTTTTAGAGTCTAGTAGTCAATATTATGCTATTTTTTAGCATGATATATTACTCTTGTAACTTACATGAACACTTAAAACAATGTGAATTTTATTTTAACATTCCTTTAGAAATGATGTAACATGATTTTGAACAAGCAAAATTTGTGCCTGTTAAAACTTGGATTAATTGAAGTATTTAATAAATACTAGGAATATATATTTTCATTTTTTTTTTTTTTTTTTTTTTTTTTAGTTAAAGAATTTTAAAAAGACTCATCTCTCTCTCTATCTATCTATCTCTCATCTTTCGAAAATGTATTTCTTTCATATCTTAAAGCCATATCACGTGTTACACATACACACACATCTTTCTCTATCTTTTCATCTCAGAATCTTTCTATTGCATTTTTTTTTTTTAAATAATGAAACAAATTCCTAGCAAAAATGTATTCAAAGTCTATGTTATACCAGTAGACAATGAATAAACTTGTTTAAATGAGATTATTAAGTTAAAATGTAAATAATTATTTTAATGTTCGATTATTTCATTAAATTCAAATTTTGTTTTTCTAATTATAAATGAATTTTTTACTCACAAATAAATATTTTTTCCAGATTAAGTCGTCCTTCCAAACTTTACCACTTTTTTCTGAAATATTAATCATGCTTGCTTCCCTCTTGTATAACTTTTCATTGAGCAATCCCCTTCTAAGTGTCTGAGAGACGAACCGCTCCAAACTATTCTTAGAGGACATCATCAGTCAACGTTTTGATTTTTAAAATGACACATTTGAGACAGTAATCATCATTCGCTTCGCTCGTCTTAGATATGTTTATTTTCCAGCCTTTGATAACGTATGATATTTTTCAATAAATATATAACTTTATTTGTAAAGCTCTTATGAAAGCATCTCAAAAATTCGCAGAGAGATAGTCTTATTCCATTAGATAATCATTTTCAAAATCTTTTCTTTTTCTGTCGTACCAACTATTTTTTTCAAAAATTTACTCGTTCAATATATTATTGTTATCACTATACACGTGCAAAAAATGTAAAACTCTTAAAGAATCAATACATCATGGTCAAAAACCTTTTTTTTTTTAAATAGGTTATATCGTACCTTTTTTTACAATATTGTTTAATTTTCTTGAATACAGATATCTGAGAACAATTTCTTGTAGTTTTTTAGTTTTTTTTTTAATTGTAATTTCTTAAATTATCTTTTGCACTAAAAACGTTCAGTTTCCACATTCTGTTTAATTTAAATCATGATCAGAAAGTAACCCCCCTTTCCCCATTTTTAAATAATGTATTGTTTTTTTATGCATATTTTTCATTGGCATTTTATTCAATCATTAAGCTTTATTTATGGATTTTACTTTCATACCGTATCTTTTAATTGATATTTTTTGTATTTGAATTTTTTTTTTTTTTTTTATGTACGTTCAAATGTTCATTATTTGAAAAATATCTCCTTTGCTACAAAATATTTTTGAAAAACTTGAAAAATTTATGAAACACTGAAGCCTATTTTCCTTTTGTAATTAATAACTACAACAAAATTAAGCAAAAATTCAAGCGTTATATTTATGTAACGGGCATTTGTATTCCTGATTGTTCTCGCCCCCCCCCCCGATTGCAACATTACATTCATTATTCATATATTGAACAAAAATATGAATTCTGGCCGCGGTAGCCTAGTGGTCATGGTTTCGGATTCGTGGCCTGCGGTTTTCGTACAATGGCGGGTTCGATCCTTGGTCGCTAATGACCCACTGTGTAGCAGGGGCTGATGTCCGTTAAATCTGTTGGGGCCTAAAGTCCACCCGTTGTCGTGGTGTAGAAGTTAGGAGAGGGGGGTGCTAGCTCAGGTGTCGTCCTCGTCACTTGACCGAGGTTCAAAATTACGAGGTTCGTTGCCAATAGCCCTCGTGTTGCTTCTAGTGCGACGTTAATAAAAACTAAACCAAAACTTATATGAATTCTTGATATACTGAATTTTTGAATAATTAATATTAATGAAAACTAAACAATCAATATGTTTCAATATGGGTAAGCTGATATAGAAATTTATGGGGTACAATCTTAAGAGAACAAATGTTTAGAATAAAAATGATTAATGTGTTAAGTATATATTGATTTGGTTTCTTATCTTATGCCAAACGCATGACGGGAGAATTATTATTATGATTTTCGCACAAAGAAACAAGTAACTAAGACATAAATGAAAAGTTTGCTTATGGCTTTAAAAAATTCTGAAAAGCAATTTTGCACTACGATTTTATCCTTTTCAATAATCTATGACGATGGATTTGAATGGCGCAAGAGCTAGATATGGCTATGCTGCGCCAAACAAGATGTAAATGTGAATAAGACGTTTGAAAAAATGGGGGGAAAGGTAAAAATTTGGGTGACAAATAAGAGAGTCGAAAATAAAAAAAAAAAAAAGGGTTGTTAGGGTATCCCAGGGGTGTGTCACCCGTGTTTATCAATTAAAGAGATGTAACACACAAATAGCAAATACCATGGGAAAGAAAAAGATCATTAAGGAGCCTCGGGGTCATGATTCACGCACCTACCTAAAGAAGGTAAGCCCCTGAGTCCCATTTCAATAGCCATGGATATCGTAATAAGCAAAAACGATTCAATCAGTCGTACTTAAATTACTCTTTGCCATTACATACAGTGGGTAAAAAAAAGTATTGGCAAGTTCCTATAATTGATCATATTAGCTAACAAAGGAAATTCTTGACATTTTTAGCTGGACATAATGAATACGGGAGGTAATAAAAACGCAAATATAATGAAACTTTCGTTTTAATATGCATTTCACACAAAAAAAAAGCAACAAAAACACTAATTTGCATGTCAAAAAAGTATTGGCAAGATCATAGAGCAAAATGTGAGAACAAAATCAGTATATATTCAACACTTTGTATGCATACCTTTTGCATTTATGTTATAACAGCGGTAATCATGCATTGCGTTTTTGTTGCATATTTAGTATGCATTTTGCACAAAATATGCAACTAAAACTTAAATTTGCATGTCTAAAAAGTATTGGCAAGATCATACAGCAAAATGTGAAAACAAAATCAATATATATTTAATACTTCGTATGCATATTTTTTGCATTTATAACAGTTGTAATCTATTTCTCACAGAGAAAACCAGTCTTGGTTGTATTATTGGAAATTTTGTGCCACACATTCTTGCAGGGATGTTCACTTAAGTTCATTTTTACACAAAATTTTATGTTTCCTGACTTATAGATCCAATTTGGGCCATAAATTTTCAATTGGATTTATATCAGGTGATTGAGGCGGTGTCTTTAACAGGTGAAAAGCGCTATAGATTAACCACTTCCGGAAGAGGTTCGCTGTATGCTTAGGGTCATTGTCCTTTTGAAATACGAATGATGTTCCTAAGCCAAGTTTATGGGCACTGAATTTCAAGTTATAGCGCTTTTATATCAATACATTTATGTGCTATCATAATACCATCAAAGAAGCACAGCTTACCTACTCATTTTGCAGCCATGCAGCCCCAAACTTCGATGCTCCTTCCACCACGTTTCACCGTCAGTGCTAAATGTTGTTTCTCCACACATATTGTCATCCATCACTCACGAAAATGTTACACTTCGATTCGTCGGAGAAAAATACTATGTTCCAAAACTCGTCAGATAAATGAACATGAGATATTGCAAAGTCAATCTATTTCTTCAGTTTATTTCTGAAATGAAAGGTTTCTTTCTAGCTTCCCTTCCATTATAACTTCCTTCATGTAAAACATTCCATATAGTCTGTACACTAAAAGTTTTATGCGAAGTATTAGCAACATCTTTGGGGCTAACTATTGTGCACTTTTTCTTAACCTATTTGATAGTTAATGCCACGTTTTTCCATTGCAGAAAATATTCGTGGTCGTCTAATCTTATTTCCCGTCGATCCTGTCTCGTTGAACTATTTTACAATACTTCTAACAGTAAATAAACTTAGGTTCAGTTGTATTCCTATAGTACGATAAGTTAAAATCTCATTTCAGAGCTGAATAACCATGTTTTTAACATTAACTCCAAGTCCTTCGATTTCGAAGACATTATATCACAGTATAAGCAAAATAACGTTTTAAATGTTTTGAAGTAGCACTACAGATTTTATACTAACAGAGTTTCTTATCAATCTAAATTCGTAAACTGAACATAAAAAAATTTACATAGCAGTTAGAATTTTGCCAATACTTTTTTGACCAGCAAATTTACTTTTTTTTTTTTGTATATTATGTATAAAGTGCATATTAAAATGAAAGTTTCATTAGATTTTTTTTATTATTATTATCTCCTGTGTTTGTTATATCCAGCTAAAATTGTCAAGCATTTTCTCTGTTAGCTAATATGATCAATTATAGACAAGTGCCAATACTTTTTTCCCCACTGTATGTTGTTGAGCGAGGGCATTCAAGTAATAATAAATGGGATGTGCAATCACTCTTGAAATAATTTCTTTTACTAATTATATAACATTCACTCTTTCTCGGCTCTTTCTTTTTCTGATTATTTCACACGGACTAAATGGGTATTCTGTTTAATATTGTCTCTCCTCAATATTTGATAATATTCTGCATAAGAATAAGCAACTTATTTACTATCGACCTACAAGAAATTTTCATTTTAAAGTGACAGCATCTCGATTTCAAGGCATTTTAAATGTTTTATTTGAACACGAACTCAGTCTGAAATTGAACTATAGCCGTCCTATTTGAGAAGTTCTATAAACACAAATATTTGAAAAGCTTATTTTTTTTAATTTAAAATTGCCTTACTATTTTTAGTAACTGGAATTCAGACAATATTAGAAATCAATAATCTATTATACCGTAATATAGTAACAATACTTTTCTTTCCTTTGAAATTAAAAATCTCTTTTAATTTTGTAAAGAACAAGGTCTACATCAGAAATGATCACTCATATTCTAACGCATCGATCAATAACTCTCGAAACTAACCCAGAGATGGCGCTCGTAGTAAACCAGTAACCAGGTCTTTCTAGAGTACTAACCTTTGCTTGAAACGTGTCAAAATTTTAAGTCGATCGGACCAGGAAAAAGGTTTTTTGAAGTGAAGTGAAAAAGGTTTTTTCCAAGTGGGTGCCGCGATTGCTTTCGATGGAACAAAAACAGCAACAAGTCGAATATGGAAAAACGTTGTAATGATTATATCACCGTAAAAGGTGATTAACAAAAGGTGTTATGTTGATGAATAAAAAAAAATTTTGCAAAAAAAATGTTGTTTTCAAAATTAGACTCGGAAGTTATTGATCGATGTGTTATATCTACGCTATACAGAAACATATTCAAATTTGGTAAATCCTCTTAAATCTCATTTGGCTGTATTTTGGTTACATTAAAATGAAGCGCTCAATCTAAAAGCTCCAGAAATTTCCGTTTATTTATTAATACTTCCCTTTGGCTGCTTTCCACCTAACTCAAAAGTCCTTTTTATAGAATTAAGATTTTACTATACAAACAAATTAGCACTTATTGTTGAATTAAAATCCTTTTATAAATTTAAGATTTTTTCAAGCCTCAGTAAACGTGGAGATGTGGCGTTTGCTACGACAATGCTTTCCATGAATAAATATGAGTGGGCTGCCAGTTTAGATATCGACCACGTCATTTGACCGTTGCTAAAAATTGCGAATTGTGTTGGCTGTGGTGACAAAAATAGACATTTGAAACCTTTACTACCGTAAACATACAAGAATAGGTTGCGGTAGCTGAGTGGTAATGTCATTGAGTTCGTGGGTTACGATCTTTCAGCCAAGTCACAAATTCGAATCCACATTGCATGGAAAATGCAACATGTAATGCGACTGAAGCATGTTAAGTCGGTCAGGGCTTAAAGTTCTTATGTTGGCTTGGAGTGGCATAGATATGGAGAGTGTTTGACCAGATAAGGTATCGACTTTGTCATCTGACCGTGCTTCAAAATTATGATGCGTGTTTGTTAACTGTGGGTAGCCGAGCTTTATGTCGGACTGAAATAAGACATCCAGAAGCGTTCGTTTCAATAACAAAAAATCCAACTGTAAGCCAAATCCTGAATTCAATTTAGTAAACAGGAATTTTTAATGGCAAAAAATGCACTAAAGCTTCAAATAGTAGTATTTATTCTATTAGTATGTAGGATGTTTACATTTTGAGGCGACTTCCAACAATAGATGACACCCCGAACTTGATCTCTACTTTGTGACCTCATTCCAAGGGGCCCACATGTACCGGCAGACGCGAGGGTGAGACAAACATGGAAAGACATGCGATCTGAAAGCTCTTTCATATGTATAACCAATAGTTCTGTTTTAACTTTGCGAATACTGTACAGTAATATATTGTTTAATTAAATGTCCTCTTCTAAAAATCCGCTTTGTTTTTGAATCCAGAAAAACCCTAGACGAAACCAACGAGCCATGTACCCCCTTTCTGTAGTTAGGATTCTACACACACACACACACACACACACATATATATATATATATATATTCTGACTTTCGCTCAGATGCAAACTTCACCTGATTTCAATTCAATAAACGATAGCAGATGACTATACTTAAATTTTAACTAAAACAATAAGGTTAATTCTTGCATTTCATTTTAAAATAAACATTTTTTATGTGCCATTATTTTTCTCTAAGTTAAAAGTTTTTTTTAGTTATCTGCTATCTTTTTTCAAACTAAAATCAACATTTGTCTAAGTTAATAATAAATGTATCAAAATTGTGAACTTAACATCGTGGATTTCAAAATAATTTTGTAAAAGAATTTTCTTAAGAAAAGAAAAGATGGATTGATTAACACCACACTTAGAATTATAACTGTTTATTAACTTCGCATGAAGAAGCAACATGAGGGCAATTGGCGACGGAATTTTGAACTTCGATCAAGTGACAAGAACGACACCTGAGCTGACACCCTCCTCTTCAACACAATGCCAATGAGAGGACCTAGAGCCTCGATATATTTAACGTGCATCAACCCCGCTTCATGACCGGTCCTTAGTCCTCAGTGCCGTCCACGAATTCGCAACCAGGACCACTGGGTTACCGCGGCCACCTCTAGAAGCCACACAAGGGTTATTGGCTTATATCCAAACTTCTACACCATCCCAACTTGCGGACTTTGAGCCTAGACATATTTAATGTACGTCATCCTCGCTACACAACAGGTCATTCGTTCCATCAGGATATTACGGAAACAACACCGGCCACGCGTTCGTGATCATGACTATTCAACTGCCGTGGTCATGAATGGGTGAAAAAACCTCTAGAAGCGTCTCTGGATGGAAGAAGTTATTAATTTCAATAATTTGTCTTCTACCTCACTTTATTCGTATAATATTGTTTGACTGATTGTTAACGTTGTACTAAGAAGCAACACGAGGACTATTGGTAGGGGACCTCGTAATTCTGAGCCTCAGTCAAGTGACAAAAATGACACCTGACTTGGAACCTCCTCTCCAAACTTCCACACTACTCCTCCGGAAAGACTTGAGACCTCTACAGATTTAATTTGCATCACCAAGCATTCGAACCATTTGGTGTAAAAATAGAACTGCTTAAGATCTAAAATATATACTCCCAATTCTCAAGCATAGTGGAGGAAATATTATGATTTTTTTTTTATGTATAGCTTCAAATGGAGTTGGAAATTTTGGTTTTATTGGTGCTACCATGGCAGCTTTTATATTGATGCGTTACGACATAAATTATTAAGCAGTGCTAGGAAGCTAGGCTACAGCAAACTTTTCATTTTCTGCAGAATAATGACCCATAGCATACAGCTATGGTCACCAGAATATGGTTAATTTATTCTCGAAGGCGAGTGGGGTAATTCCTCCCCAATTCCAGACCCCAAGGCACCTTAGTGATATTTCTCTTTCCCATGGGGTTTACTGTCTTTGGTAAACACGGGTGACGCTCTCCAGGGATACCCTAGCAATCCTTCTCTATTTTCGACCCTCCTTCTTGTCAACCACTTATCTTTTTTTCAACTTCACGTCTAGACCACAGTTTAATCTTGATTGGCGCAGCACAGCCATGTCTGGCTCTTAAATATCTGGCGCCAATAAACATTACATTCACTCACTCACCCCAATTCCAGATCTGAATTCAATAGAAAATTTATGGATGGTCTAATTCTAAAGACGACATTTCACAAGTAAAAAATAGTTTAAAAGAAGCTCTCACTCTAGAGTGTGGAATAACATAGACCCAATCGTCACAAAAAGGTTAGTGGAATCTATGCCACAATGTTTTGAAGCAATCATTAAAGCTGAAGGACTTCACAAAAAGTATTAATTTGTATTATTTAACTTAATTTTTCATAATCCCAGCCCACTATTGAAGTACAAACACTTTTTTTTTCATTGTGTTTTTGTACATTTGTCTGCTAAAATGCAGAAAAAAAAAATGATTTTTTTTATTTTGTTTCTGCTTTTATGTTATTGTAATACATTAAATTAATGTATTATATTGTTTCCTGAAATCTTTTATTTGATTTTTTTATAATTTAAAAGAACTAAATGTGCAAATAATTATTTCTCCAACTATACATCAAAGGCAATGCTTATTCCCATGGAGCAGGCTCCAAACACAACTTATCAAGTTGTTGCAAGATTCCTTACACGGTAGATACGATTAATACATACAATTACAATTAATGATATACTGTACGTATATATTGTGTCATTTATTCCCTATACATCAACAAAAATCATTTAAATATGCAGGAAATTTAGAGATACGTCCATACCTCGTTGGATAACCTTGTCTGTTACCTGAATAACTATTTTTTACATTACACACGCACTATTTGTATGTAAAAAAATTTCTAACTCATTACTTTTTTTTTCCTCCATGGAAAAGTAAAAATATGAGCTTACATCTCCAATTGTTGTTAAATTTCTTGCTTAATTGTTGTTAAATTGTTAATATTTTATATATCTTGGAACAAAAATAGATTGGAAAGGAGTGAGGAAGACGAAGAAGAAAAGTGAGACAAAAGACAATACAGATGCTTTAAAATACCTCTTATTTAAAAAAAAAAAAAAATCATGATAGCTGTTGGTGACAGTGCAGGATATAGAATCATCAGCGATTTTAATATCCACGAGGGAAAAAATGCTTGCAATGATCGAACTTTGAAACAAATCCGTTCAACGGATTATTTTCAATAAATTTCTGCAAGTACAAAACTGTGCTGCTCCATTCATACATTTTTGTAATAATTGGAACTTTTTTAATTATTTTTATTTAAAAAAAAGTTTCAGTGTGACTATGAGTTCCATATTTATATATCTTTTAATTAAAATCTTCAGAGAACCTGAATTTCTTATTTAAATACATTTTTCAAAAAATTTATCCTTTTAAAAAAAGACACCTCTATTTAAGAGACAAAATTTCTGGTCCGGTGAGTATCCTTTCTTAGGTGAGTGAGTGAGTGAATGTAAAGTGTATTGGCTCAAGAGCCAGACATGGCTATGCTGCACCAAACAATATTAAACTGTGGTCTAGACGTGAAGTTGAAAAAAAAAAAAAAAGATAAAAAGTGGTTGACAAGAAGGAGGGTCGAAAATAGAGAAGGATCGCTAGGGTATCCCGGGAGTGCGTCACCCCGGGACGCACTCCCGGGGTGACGTCAAAAACAGTAAACCCAATGGGAAAGAAAAAGATCACTAAGGTGCCTCGGGGTCATAATGCCCGTACTTACCTGAAGAAGGCAAGTCCCTGAGGTCCCCCGATATAATCCCCAGGGGCAGGGTGCCCGGCTATACCCCCAGACGCTGAGTACCCATTTTAGTCGCCTCTTACGACACGCATGAGCTACAGTGGGACTATTCTGTCATTCCCGGTTACCACACGGGTCATCCTTTCTTAGGAGGTACTACTGTATATGTATTTGTGTGCGTGAGTCATACATCACTTCATAACTTTTAGAATTTTATTACAATAAATTACGATGCAATATACAAATAATTAATATATCCAGATCTTCCTCTTCTTTTGAAAAAATTGCTTAGATGAGTGGTTCTCAATCGGTGGAACACGTACCTCGAGGTGTACATGAGATGCCGTTACAGAGTACACGAAAAGAAAATAGGTTATGATGACCATACAGCTAAAAATGGAACAAAATAATCTTAAAAAGGAGGGGTAGAAGTTTTTATTAAGATTGTCATTTGTAACATTGTCGATTCTTGAAATTGTAAAACTGCTGAAGTTCGCATCACACAGCGCTCGGAAAAACCTCTTCAATGACGGAAGACTGAACCTAGAAGTTTTTGGGTCTCGTCGCGGTGACGGATACAGTGAACTTTCTAAAAACACCTGTGTATTTGTTGCCGTTAGATAGCATGGAATAAAAAAAAGGGGAGTTTTTTCCCTATATTTACATAAAAATTATAGAAGCTAATTAAACGCAGTTCCTGACCCGATTGTATTTATTCTCTTTTGAGCTTCATTTTTCAATATTTCAGGATTCAATGCAGTCCCAAATATCCCATTAATTACTCTTTTTTTCTATCTTCGTGTTAATATGTTTGCTTACTTCAAAAATAAAAAAACTATGCATTGAGAAAAAGATCATTTAGTTTAATTTAACCTATTTTTTGAAGAAGTTTTTAGAATTTGTAATGAGTTGGTGGAGAGGGGGATGCCTGGAGGACTCTTGAAAAGGGGTATGTGGAAAGGAACCGAGCCAGATAGTGGTTCGTGGACTGAAAAAGGTTACTAACCGCTGGCTTAAATAATTGATAAGATTTTCCCAAGTCGAAGAAACGAGATTTTTATTGATTGAGGAATCATTGAAATGAAAGAGATAAACTTTTTTTAGTTTAGTTTAAATTAACTTTTCCTGCTACATGAGATCTATTGGCAACGTACCTCGTTATTCTGAGTCACAGAATATTATTAACACTGCACATAGAAAAAACACGAGGCGGTCTTATGTGGAATCAGAACTCGAGTCCAACTCGAAATTATGACCAATCGGCTACTGCAGCCCCACAACAGAACAGGCACATCATATCCTCACTTATACAAAAAGCATTTTTAAAGCACAGCCCCCCCCCCCTCTTTTTTTTTTTTTTTTTTTTTTTACGTGCAGCAGCTCCTATTAATCATTACAGCTCTAAGTTAAAATCAGGAGAGTTCACGACCTGTCATATATGCAATATTTCAGTAGAACTTCGTATTTATTTTTTAACCAAAATATACTTAATACTAAAAATATAATATTATTTTTGCATTTTTATTCAACATATAGTTTACAGCAGACTTGGAATAAAAGAAATATTTGGCAAAAACTTTTCAAAGCAGCTTAAAGCTATTGAAAAAGTAAAGATTAAGAAATTGATGATTTTCAATCCGTTTTCTCTATTTAATATATAGATATTTTCTTGAAATACGAATATAAGGGCGTCCATCGTATTTCTGTTTTGCGCATATATCTGATCAAATAATTAGTTCTTGATCAAGACGCTGTACAAACTCGTAACTATTATACCAGGATTTATAACACTAAAACTAATTTTAAATTTTTTTTTTAAAAAAAACAACATTTCACAGTAAAATAACATTTATAGCACAACAAATTAGTATATAACGGTTTAATTCCGTTTCCCCCAATATTTTCAGAGATTGTAAATGTTTAAACATCCATGTTAGTTGTTAGAAAAAGGTTAAAATTAAACTTTGTTTGAAATCTATATCTTTCCACTTTTATACTGAGCTGAATTCTACTAGCAATAATTAATTCAATTTCAAGTAAAGCAAGCAGTTTTAAACTTGTTTACCAACCAGAATCTTTTTAACTAAATTTCACTTTAATTTAAAGGTCGTAGAGAAGTAGCACATGCTTCACTATAAAAAAAAAAACTATTTCTGTAAAATTTTAAAATATTTCCAGTAAAAATTAAGATGTAAAAAACATGTTCATTTCTTTATTTGTCATTTCATTGATCAAATTGAAAGGAAAGAACTAATGAAATAAAATTCTCAAAAGCATAACATTTTGCTATGTTACAGTTTTTATAATATTAACAATTGAACTATACTAAATACATAGAGAGGATTTCAGAACTTTATTGGAATATAAGGCTTACTAGAGCATATTTCAAATTGCTACAAAACTCTTCTAGTGTTATACATGCAGCGTAACAAGAATAAAATAATATTATTTAGTCATTCTGATATTCTTTGCATAGGTGGGGAACAAAAGCACAACAATTTTTTTTTTTTTGATTTTGACAGAATTTTTTTTTTTTTTTTTTTTTTTGGAGTTTCAAGCAATTAATATAAATTTTTCCACTGTTCAGTCCATCTGGGTAAAGTAAAAACAACACTCCTAAATCATTATTTTCATTTACTAAAGAATTCCCCCAACATGTTCATTTACTGAGCAGTTAATTCCATCTATCAGTTTTCTCAGCTTACCATAATTAATTTCTTCATGCACTTACTTTTCAAACATTACATGGATATACCATTCAAATTGCCTTTTCTAAATTATTAAAACATTAATTTTTTTTAAAAAATATTTTTTTTTTTCAAAATTTCGAAAAAAGTGTGAACTGAAAAAAAAAAAAATTCCATAACTGAGTTAAATTAACAAAATGAATTTATAAAGTAATAATGTGTTTTATATACATTTAAATATGTATACTCTTGAATTTACTATACATATTTTAAAGAATAACATTGTATGTATTTTTGTTAAATACTGAAAAATTTAAATTTCAAAATAGGGTAAAAAACAAGCCTTTAAAAAGACTAGAAACTGCAAAGAACTTATCAAAAATGATTGTATTTACTATTCTTAAATATAAATAATTACCATCCTTATTTACAAAAAAATTGCATCCTTACTGAATCCATTCAGTTAGTTCACTAAAAATTATATATAAAGCTATGTAGGTCGTCCAATACAGAAATAGTAAAAACGACTCAATGTGTAACTGATAAGAAAATAGAACAAATAAACTAATTATTTATTTTATTCAAAACACTTTGGCTCAGTGTACATAAAATATCTATTTAAAAATATAGATGAAAATCAAACAAAAATTAAACATTTAATATAATCAATCAACTTCATATATATACTTCAACACAGTATAATCAGAATGGAAAAAATATATCACAGCAATCCACCAGGAACTGTAAAATAACTAAAATAAGCTTATAATGTAAAAATACACTTAAAAAATAGATAACACTTATAAAATACCTGAAATAAGAACTAGAATGGAATAAACATGCCCATAACATTGTGTGCATACAATACACTCCCAAAAAGTCAAAATGCATCAACAGACTTAGTAAATTCAGACAGTTTCAAATGCAGTACTCATATTTGCTAATTTGAAAAAGATAGAAATTAATTGCAATTAAATATACTTTTACTACAATAATCAAAAGTTCCAAACTGGAAGCGTTGGATATTTGGTATGTATCACGCACATTTAACACTATAACTAATGTTGGTGAATAATTTTTTTACATTTCGTTTTTCTTCCTTTTTGATTTTCATATGATAAATATTAAATTGAACATGTATAAGTTAAAAAACTTTCAAAAAGTCTCCTTATATTTCATTGAAAAGGCATTTTCATCACTAAAATTATGCAAAATTGAAAAAAAATTCAACATTATTATACAATGAATAATTCTAATGTGATAATCTAAAACATCTAGTATACAAAAATACATTTACATACAGATAAGGATAAATGTTTTTTTTTTTTTTCCTTTTCAGTAAAATAAATACTGATCTTAAAGAAAGAGTAAGGAAGCAGGTAAAAAAAAATTGTAAGATTTTTTTTAAAAAAAAACATACATTTAAGAATATCCTGCTACATTACATTTCAATGAACTAAAAATTAACTATAAGAGCAGAACTATTGACTAATTTTTTTAACAGAAAATGTCTTTTAAAAAATAAGAGTTAAGATAAAAATATTGAAACCCTACTTACACAATCAAATGCTGTTAATTGTATCACTAATTATGAGTAATCTGTTATTTGTGGTTAATGTAAAAATTTGACTATATTATCTTAAACATGTGTTTTGAAGCTCTTGAAAAATTTCTTAAACAATTTCTAAAAATCAGCTCTCAAGTCTTGGCAATTAAAATGAGAATGAAGTATCGAAAATTCTGATATATCCTGATATTATGCAAAATTATTGGACAGGTCAACCTCCTGTGTCTTTCAAATTCTTTATCAATCAGATTTTCAGTTTCAAGAACATAAAATTAGATGTTTTTTATAAACTGCTTCCTGCTTTAGATATACAAACACTTTTAAAGTACAGTTAGTGGAAACATCTTTTATATATATATATATATATATATATATATATATATATATATATATATTAAAAAATATTTATCATTTAAGGTGTACAAACTTCCTAAACAGAACCAAACATAAAATTTGATTCTCATACTGCAATTGGAAACATGTTTAAGTACTTCTGTCAGTAATATGTATTTCATTACAAATATATTATGATAGTTACCTTTATGTTAGAATAGTTGTCTGACTATTGAATTAATACCAGATTTCTATAACATTTGAAGTGTTTTAGAGACACAGTGCTGAGCATGAACAAGCAGTGCCTCAGTGATGTAATGGGGAAGGGGGACAAATATTTAGTACGTTTCATTCAAGAAACTCTGATGACAGATATGTCACATAGATAATTTTAATAATTACATAAAGACAAAGATATTACAAAAATACATTCATTTGAATTATCATACACCGGTTATTAAGAAAAATAAAACAGAAAACTAATATTGTACAATTACGTAGAATACATCTATATAATACTGATAATTCTCAAATTTTTGAAAACAAAATTTTAAAAAAACACTTAAGAATTTCACACTGCTTCCATATGTAACAATAATTTTATCTAAATTTTAGCAAAAGAAATTACCTATGATAACACATAAATACAGAGATTCACAAGAACTTTGTAAGACAATGAGATTAAGTACAATAAGTGAATAACAAGACCAAGTTCTGCACAATGCACTCATATAATCAACAGATTATTTAATACTGAAAAATGTTTTAACTAACACAGAACTTTCAGCATCTTAGTACATTGGAATACTCATTAGGAAACAATTAATGAACAAGCAAAACTCTTAGAATTTAATATTTAGAAATGCTCTACTGCTTTAAATTATGCCTTCAAACTATCACTTATAAATGTTTTAAATTATTAATAAGCATCAAACTATTTAATAATTAGATGCATATCACAAAAAAGTACTGTGTTGCAGTACACTAATACCAAATTAAAGACATAGAATTGTTACTAAAAATTGCATTACAAATTATTTGATCAATTTGTATTACCATTCAATTAAAAGCACTCTGGATTTCAAACACACTGTATGCACTGAATTATTTGAAATATTAAATCTCAAGATTTGATTCTCCTCCCTAGTAAATATTTTCAGATAAGACATTTTTAATGAAATTTGTAAAAGAGGGTATTATGTGAATTTCAAGTTACCCTTGGTCAATTAAGTTTTTCGGAAGGGAATCACATTCTGCTTGACTTATTTAGATAACCTTTTTAAAATTAGTTGATTAGTTGTCCTTTATATTGGCAGAAGAATTAACTTTAGATCTCAAAAAATATGATTGTTACTTAATCAGATTCTGGATGTATACAGATGTATATATATTTTTTTTAAAAAAAATTAAAGTGCAAATGAATGTATACAAATAGACCACAATCAAATATATGATTAAAAATAAATCATGAGAAAAACTGAATAAAAGCATAAACAGTAAACTTTCTAAAATACTTAACCAACTGAAGTAATTGAACTCTTACATCTTAGTATTATTCACTCCACACAAAAAAAAAAGTATAAAAACTCAAATTATTAATTTTATAAATTTCAGAGAAAATTATACAGCTATAGTGCTAAAACGATAATTTTGTCAGAATAAAAGTTATACAGAAATTAAATTATTTTGTCATGTGAATAAAAAAGAATTAAGTACTCTTTATAAGAAAATCAAAGTAACTTTAACTAAATTGTTACAAAAATAATTTTGAAACTATAAGGCTTATATAACTATCATCCACTCACAGAATATTTGGGACTATCCATACAAATGTTTGCATAAATTAAGAAATTGTATCACCAATATAATCGGCCCCATATTAACCCAAGAAATTTCAAGTACTAGAAAATAATCCTGTTAAGCAATTTCAAGCATGCTGTGCATCACTTTATCAGAAAAATAACATTTTCGAAATCGAACATAAATTACATTATACAAATAATTGCTGACAAAAAGGTCACATTATCCAATTACATGAAAAATATGCATCTGAATACCAAATTTCAGAATATCAACCATTGCTTTACTGGATGGTTTCACTTTTAAAAAGAATTCAAAAAATAAATCAATAAAATATAAGAATATCACAATTTTTTTTAAATCAAACCCATTCAAATAAATATATTACGAATGTGCTTCAAGAATTAAATTCCCAGTTATGTGAGCAATGTAGGCCTGCAGGTAAGCAATACCTTCACCAGTTATGGAGCTAGAAAAAATATAAAAACAAGCACTTTTATTGAAAGTAAAATAAGAAACTAAATTACCAAACACAGTTTTTTAAAATGTGCATTAAAAACTCCCAGACAGTAGATCAAAACTGACCATATCCTAGAAATGAGACATATAGTCAAGAAATTGAAATGTTCAGGAAGGGGATTAAGCCACCGAAATTACATTTACTTAAAATATTATGTATTGAAATATAAATTGAAAATACAAATATTTTAAAAAAATTAGATATGTCATAACTTGACTTAAATGTATAATTAATCAATTTTTTCCAGTTTATATTTTCACATATTTCATTTCTTACTCTATAATACCTGATGAATTCCTAGTTAAAGTGAAAAAGCTGCATTAAATACCATTAAAATTTTAAAGCTGCATCATGAGAAACGGATTCAAGTGAATATTAAAGCATCGTATAGATATTATAAGAAAACTAAGTAAAGATAGAAAAAAAAAATACTAATGTTCACAGCACAAAAAGGTACCCAGATATTCATTGTACCCTTAAAGAATTGGCAATTTGAGTATCAATAAGTCAAATATTATAAGTAATCATTCTAAAACAAACATATAAAAGAACATTTAAGTTATTCAGAAAACATTCAGTTGTTAACTTCCAACAAGTTTTAATTGAAACAGTTCATCTCGATTAATAGAAAAGCAATGTTACAGAAGATGAAGTAATACATAAAAGAAAAAAAAAAATTATTGAATCAACATTAAGTTACATATCTGCTTTAAAATTATAAATTTAAAATTACAGATTATTTTTCAATAAAACTCTTCACGTTTAAAGCACTTCATTGTACAAACTAAACCACACATACATCAAAATATCGTATAACACTATTGCCAGAGAATATCTGAAATAATTCTTACTCCAAAAACTAATCAAACAACCAAATAAAAAGTTAATAACAATAATACATGATGAATTCAAAAGATCATTTCAAATAGTAGATAATAAATAATAAAATCCATCTAAAAAAAACAAGCAACAAAAATATTAAAATATATTAAAGAAAACTAACAGCTCAACACTCTATAAAAAAATGCTTTAATTATAAAAAAAAATTGTTTAGAAAGTTAACAATAAGAGTTTATTTCCCATTTTTTTTAAATGTAAAAACAAAATAAAAAACTTGCAATGAAATAATTATTGTACCACTATAAGCAACCCAGTATAAACATTCTTATATAGTAAAAAAAGGAATCTATTTACATAATTAAAGAATAAAGGAAATTAAACAAAACAAAAAATAAATAAAACTATTTTGGAATGCATTTAACACCAAAACTTTCACAGTTCTAAAACACAAGTCCCTAAAAAAAATGCTAAATAAGTCACAATTACCTGATCATGAAAGGTTGAGGGAAACAACTATCAGATGTATACTTATCTCTAATTTGCTGAAGATATAGCATATTTCTTAGTCTTTGAGATGGAATAGCCTTATCAATTTTTGTCATGACGAGCTAAAACACACCGAAGAAAAAATATCAAAAACAATGTACTGATATATTTTCTAAAAAAAATTAGAGTTCTTATTCCTAGATTTTATGCTACTTGTTATATACAAATCATCACTAACAAAATCTCAAGATAAAGAAAAATTCAATATTTTTTTTACAATAATGTTTTAACTTTTGAATAAACTAGACATTAACTTTAGGAGTCCTTTCCCTTTAATCAATGTGATTATTCTTCATTTTATTCCATTAATTTTTCCTGCTTGCACTGCTATCATTTCAAGACTATTAGCATTTGATGATTGCATTCGAATTTAAATTTTAGACAATAACTTCTACATACAACTATTAAAATAAATTTTGTTTCCAAACTTGCAACATTTCAAAAGATAATAATGCAGAAAGACTAGCATTAAATTAATCAACATTAGAAATATAGAATGTAAATAGAAGATTTAATAAATATAATCAGAGTCACAAAACACAATTTTTTTTAAATAAGTGTATTAAAAATATATGTACCAAATATAATTTAATGAAATTTTGCCAAGAGAATAAAATTGAATATCAAAAAAAAAATTTCTAAATCATACACCTCATAGCTTTTATATAATATATCATCAACTTTAAAAATTTTCTTATGACTGCTAGAATCGATCAACATTTAAGACAAGCATACTGAGTTTGAAGAAATAAAAATTTCAGTTTCATTATTAATTGTACATTACACAATAACAAACATATATATTTTCAAAAAACAAAAGGAACTTTGCATTCCATACACATTATTTAAATACATGGAAAGAAAAAAACACTTTACACTCAAGTACTTGAGTGATAATTAAAAGCTTAAATTATTTTTTAAAAAAATCCGTTTACTTAAATTACACATTACAGATAAATTCTTGAATTAGGATAAATATTGCGCTTAAGTAATAATATATCTCACAATTTTGAACCAAAATCAAATGATAAGAGCCCCATCTTAGTAGCATCTTTCTTAACAACCATAACACAAGAAAACTATGAATTCCAGTCCTATTTAAATGAGCAGCAGACCCCTTGTAAATGGTTCAGTCAGAACATGAACAAGCAGGTTGACTTGAACAATGATTATTCAGAAACATGAAATATATATTTCTGTTTAAGAATAAAACCAGTACACTAGACCGAAAGGGAAAAAAGTCCCTGAAAAATGCATGAAATTTCTAAACTTAAAAAACTATTCTGACCTTTATTCAAACCATTAATTAATTACCAGCTCAGCAAACTGCTCATAATGCATGATTCATGTAACATTTTCTACAAATAAATCAAATCAAATAGAATATCAAATTTAAATTTTTCTGCCAAGAACAGAAGCTATATCTTGTATCAATTATATAATTTATAACAGAACTCATATGATCAAATAGAAATGATTTTACATTCAAAAAGGCAGATAGTAAATTCAAAACTTACACCATAAGGAATCTTAAATTCTTCAAGCATGCCCAAAGCCACTTCATCCCACTTCTGGAAACCAACTTTACCATCCACAAGCAGAAATGTTCTTTTTAAACTACATGTGCAAAAAAGAAAATGTATTCTGATTAGTAATGTTTTCATGAAATGCACTGAGTTTAAAAAGATGTAGAAATATTTAAAAAACTATTATCTACAAAAAGTAAATTATTACAGACAAAAACAATACAGCTTTACTTTGCAAATAAATATCATCAAATTAAAAATAATATATGAAGAAATCAAGAGTCACAAAACAATTATTATTATTATATGAGTATCAATGCCTTAATGTAACTTGTTTATATACCTAACATAATAATACAATAAAATTGTTCAAAGATAACCATAATTCTACAGCATTAATATAAGCATGTTCATATGTCACTTCTTTTCCTCAAAGAGAACAGCTGTTATATGCTAAACATTAACTTAATTAATATAAAGAAGGTATTGAAATGAGACTAGCATATTCTTAGAAGATAAAAAGATATCTTCAATATCAGATTTGACAACCAGTTCTGTAATAACAAGCATTATTTAAATTATAAATTTGTTTAAGTTGACATAATTATATAATTAAATTTCACATTTATTTAAGGTAAGAATCATATTTAATGATGAAAAAAATGGAATTTTTCTAAACACGGAAAGCCCCAATGCAAAAATATAAAAATGAATGAAACTACAGAAAACATATGGTTAGCAGCAGATTATGCAAATTCGTCTTTTTTAAATCATTCATGGGTGCCAAGACAATGATAATTTTATACTAGGGGGGATCTAGAAGAACTATAACATTTTAAAACAAAAAGTACTATTTCATACTTAAATTGAAAAAAGAAGAAAAAAAGAAAAATTGAAAAAGAGAATAAATTCCTTTCAATCAAGCTTTTAAAATACTTAGAACCAAGAATATTACTTTTGACGAGTTTTCAAGTACCCTTCAACAGCTTTCAGGAAGCTCTCAGGTTGCCTAAAGCCATATCCAGGCATGTCCACCAGGCAGAGGCTGTTTCCAACTTGCAAAAAATTCACAGTTTGCTCCTGTCCCTAAAATATTTTATAGAATCAGAAAAATGACATAACAATTACAAATGGAGTTAATTTCTCCTCAATACTGTTTATTTATTTATCTTAAGCTTCCAAATTTCAATACTTATTTCATCTTTCTTGTATTGCACAAATAATTTTCTCTGCGAAATTAAAATTGTAAATCATTCCTGACCAATACATTCCTAATTATACTTATAACATTATTAGCTATATTAAACTGAGAAATAATCTGATTAAAATTTTAAAAAATCACCTTTCTGCATATTTTAAACTGGCTATATAATATTCAGAGGTAAATTATTTTGTGTTCAGGGATTAATCATATCCACAAACTTTTTATAAATTACCTTAAATATAATCTAATTTCATAGTGAATAAAAAAAAATGAAAACAGCATGAAAAAGATTTTACCAAAGAATATAAAATATTGTAAGTTAACTTCTAAAGAAGGAATATATCATTTTTGGTAAGTAAACTAAAATACTCATAATAAAATATGCATTTCTACAATAACAAATGAAAAATTAACATATATTAGAATTAGAACTTTAAAATATAAATTAAAAATTCAGGATTTTTTAGTTTATATTTTAAATTTTAAATTATACACCAAGCCCAAGGTGCCTACAGTGACAAAATTCAGGGGGGCAAAACTGCTTGAACTAGAGTCCAAAAAATAATAATAAACACAACCCAAAAAAATTTTTTTGATTACTTGTATCTAGAAAATAAATTAGTAGTAAAATCAAACACACATCAGGAATTGACAGGCTTTTGGGCATTCATACATTTTGAGATACACCACAGACCAGATTTCAAAAGCTTACTGAAATGAAACAGTAATAAATAGACTTCTCGGTATACTTATACATAAACTGTGAAATGCACAAACACAGCACACAGGATTCAATAAGATTTTTCCACCCACATATAAAAGAGTCAAACTTAAAACAATGCTTTATTTATGCAACAATATCTGATTATGGTAGTGATAGTTAGTCACATGTGAAGTGGACATAGAAAGTAATTTTAGGAGGTAAGTGGTTTTTATTTGTTATACACCTAGCAATTTTTGGGTAGAAATAATTCTCCCACCAATTTTTTTTTTTTTTAGTTTCAACATTTTTCTTTTCAAACATTTTAGTCTGTAATGTTCAAATTTAGCAGTTTTTCACACCTGACCCAAAAAGAAAGATGTTAATAGTTTGAAGCCTGGATCTGTTGTATTGTTTCTACCAAATGGATTAGATGATTTCAATGCTATTTGTTTTGATTGATAGCTGGTTTAATCGGGATGGTTATCATTGATGATATTCACTTCATGCATTGGAAGTTTTTATAAACCTTATTTTACACTTAATGATTCTAATGAAATTAAACTAGCATGAGGTGATCTACCCAAGACTACTATCTATTTTCCTTCCACTTTTTAATAGTATTCTTAACTGCATTCCTTTCCTCTAAACTTGCCTTATATGGTAGTAAACAAACTGGTTTGCTTCCTTCAATCTCAATACACATTTTAGTTAATATAACTAAATTAGATTGCCCAACAATAAGTACACACAAAGCTATTTCTAAATTCATCAAAATTAACTTATCTAATTTTTTTCTCATAACACAACAATCCATTGAATATAACTTTCTCCACAGCTTACATAAATAGTGCATGCATCATTATTATTCCCTTTTTCACTTGAAATTAAATTATTTACATCATTTAATTCCTATTCATCATTAATTTGTATTACATTACTAACACAATAATTATACTTAAACTTTAAGTTTTGATTACCCAAATTAATAACAGGAGCCACCTTTTTTTCATCAACTATCTCCAGTTAATATCTACATTTCCTTCTAAATATTGCACCACCATATTACAACAAAACCATTCTTGGATTCAATTTAGTGAAAATGTCTATTATCTCTTAACAATTTAAATTTATATGTTCGATCATCATTAGGTATAAAATTTGAATCATAATAATTAGATAAGTAAACTATTTGAATCCAAAGATTTATATTTTATCATAAGCCCTGATTTATTAATGGCTCAAATTTTTTTCAAATATTGAGTTCAGATTAATCCTTTAACATCATCATCTTAGAAGCTGTAAATTTAGCCAGCGAAATCAACACAGGAAGAAAAAAACTTGAATTGACAACACCATATCATCATAATCAGACTACAAAACAAAATTTTTCATATGAAAATTTTAGCAATCAGATACAAGATCCAAAACAAAAATATAATATGTAATTTTTTTTTCCCCCTTTACAATAATAGATCAGGCAATCAGTGCTTTGGAGATCGAGACTGAACCAACTGTTTGAATTTTTATATGATGTTCATAAACTTAAAAGACACATATAAAAAATAAATAATAGGCACATTGTAGGGTAGGGTTTTCACAAATGTCTTGACACATGGTGATTCCTCCAATCTTAAAGCTTTATACCTGATGAAATAGGCTTTATTTCTTCACTTTTAACATAGAAAGAAGGTTCAGAAGACAAAATTGTTAAATTTTGTCAAAACTGGGAAATTTTTTGAGTATTGCAAAAAGAATTTTCCTAATACAGCTCACAACTGCTGTTGCCAACAAGAGAACTTTTTCTTAATTGAAAATAATAAAAAATTATATTAAGATCCATGTCTCCTCAAAAGCTTTTTAATAAGTTAGCAATGTAGACCATTGAACATGAATTGAATAATAAATTAGATCTGAAAAACGTTGTACACAGTTTTGCAGAAAATAAATTTCAAAATAGATTTTAATTTCAGTTGGAACTCTACATCATTGTACAAGTTTTGCTTATTGTTTTAAAAATAATTTTAAATTCTCTCATAAAATATTAAGTACTAGTTTTAGTCTGGTAGTCCTAGTTAGTTAAAAATGTTACTAATTAATACTAGTTAGTATAAAAAATTGTTTTTCAATAAAACACTTTTTCATAATTGTGTATTAATAGTATTGCCTTAATGTAATTATGTCACTTGTTTGGTTAACATGGTTCTTTCATAATTCTGTTATATATATATATATATATATATATATATATATATATGTATGTATGTATATTGCAGCCGAGAGACCAAATTTTTAGGGTTTGCCAATAGTGGCAAAAACCCTAGGTCTGGTGCTGCATGAGGTCGATTACATATACTGTAAAAATTATTTTCCAATAAATTTGATGTAACGATAATACTTAGCCACAAAAAAAAAAAAAAAAAAAAAAATGTTTACAAGATAGTTCTTAATTTCCTATGCAAACACATACACGCTATTTATAATTTATAAATTATAAGTCATATTACTTACTGGTTTCTTTGAAGTTTTTAGAACTAATCCTGGTACCCTAACAAATAAAGCTCGTAACAAAGATGATTTCCCCACATTACTACGTCCAATAAAAGTAACCTGAAATAAAGGATACAGAAATATTTACTAAATCATTTTTTTATAAAAATTTGAACCATTTAGAAATTTTAATAGTTAATATTTCATTTCTTAACATATTTCTCTAATAATTAATGTATTTTCAACAAAAAACTAATATTAATCAAATATGAGAAGAGCATTACTTATTCATCAGAAAAATACTATTAACAATTTAAAAGCCAATGTTCCCTTTATGGAATATCAACTTTAAAATTCAGAGAAAAGTATAATTTTGTTTGCCATTCTATGTAAAAAATTGTTATGGAGAAGAGAAGTATGAATTGATTTTTTGGCACCGAGGTTAATTTGTTAAACCAAATAGAGTCCGAATTCCAGCTTTCTTCAAACTTTTCATCAACCAAAATTCAATGTTTTCATAATTAATATAAAATAATTAAAAATGATCATATTGTTGTGATAGAATTAGTAACAATGAAAGTAACAATAAAAAAGATTTTCTTTTCCCTTTTAGGTAAGAAATTGGCATGATGCAGTCAGGGGATTTAGGAGTCTGAAGGCATATTTTTCAACATGAAGTTCTTTTGATTACAATGCATAGAAACATTGATGAAAGTATTTTGATTACAAGAATTGCTGGAATATATTGACAAAGAATGTTTATGAATATTTATTTACTTTCGATTCCCTTATATCTCAAGTCCTTACCTCCTCCTCTCTCACACACATATTCTGATGGAACAGTAATGGTTTGTCTTACCAGCCACTGACAATCATGTATGCTTATTGATAGTTAGATGTTGTTTATAATTTAATTAGAGATACACATTTCTATGAAATCACATGACATTTTTCTTTGTTTTTGCAGCAATTTTCTCAGTTAGTGAGGATATATTGTACTGATCAGATGTCTTATTCAAAACCATTTCAGATTGTTGAAGAGGCACTTGATTATTTTTGCATATATCTGATGATTTTGAGATTGAGAGATATCTACATTTTGTCAAATGCCACCAGAAGAAAGTGGATGATTAACAGTTGAGGAAGACATAAGGACATATTTGAACCTGTTTTACTAGATGTTTGAGGTCAAATCAGTACATCTACAAATTAGACGATAAGGAAACATGAAAGCACATTTAATCCTGAAGTACCTTCAACTTCAAAGGAAAGTCTGTCCAAAAAGCAAAAATAAAACTCAAAAGAAAAATATATCCAACATTTGCCAGGAAAAATTGTATGTTTTAAGAAAATCCTAAAAACTGACAACCTTGAGAATATATGTGAAATGTTTCCTGAATTGGTTATCTTATCTCCAATTGAAATTTTTCACAAGTTCATACCAATTAATATCTACTGCATTTAGAAGAAATATGACAATTCTTTATGCATAACAAAAAGTTATGTTTGTAGATGAAAAATATATAGACCAGTTTCCAGATTATTATTGCTTAGTAGATACAACTAAGTACCAGGAAAGATTTATACTGGAATACACAAGATATATTGGTCATAAATGTTTCTATAATAATGTCTAAAAATAGATTCAGAAAACTAAAAAAATATTTTTTATACTATAGATAATAACACTTTGGCATTATGCAATAAAAAGGGAAAACTTTTCCTTATTATGAAGATTTAGAAAAAAAATTTAAACAATTTGATTTCTAACATTTTAATTCAGTACAGATGAATCATTGATATACATTATTTTAGTCATCATTCCGCTAAAATTTTCATCCCAAATTAATCAATAGAATTTGGTTTCAAAATATGGATGTTGTGTTAAAACTGTGTGATTATCTGTATGCTACGAGAATCTACAGTGGAAAAGTTCATAAACTGAGAATTCTCCTCTTGGATCTCAAACTGCTTGGATGCTTTATCCAGTGTTGAAAAACTGGAAAAATATTTGATTCTCTGTAACAACTTTTTCTCATCATGTAAACTATTGACTGAATCACCTGAAAGGGATTTTAAAGCTACTAGAACAATTTGGAAATATTGTACCTGAAGATGCCCTCACAAACCATCAAAGGAAGCCTTAAAACAGCGAAGTGGTTATTTTGAATATCAAAGTAATGGTGAAGTTTACATTTGCCATTGGTACGATAATGTTGTAGTTAGTGTAACATCAAATCATTTGAGACATGATCCTGTCAGTAAAACCAAGAGATTTTGACAAACACTCACAAAAAAAGTGATGTTTCTCAGTCACATCTCAATACAATATGGGAATGGGAATACATTTGTCAGATAGATTTCTTAAATCATATCAACCAATGTTGAGAAGCAAAAAGTATACTAGAATCTATTTAGCTTTGTACTAAATACAGCTGTTGCAGCTGCATGGATTTTGCAATCACATTTGCACAAAACTATGTCACACAAAGCTTTTAAACTTCAATTTCTAAAGAGAAGTAACTTTGTGTTCATTTCATATGAAGCAAAAAACAATTATGGTCCTAGACCACATGCACACTGCTCTGAATTTTTGAAACAATCAAATGGCCATTATCTTGTGCATTCAACACAAGGGTGTTATGTTGTATGCCAGATGAATATTAAAATAAAATGTTATGAAAATGAAAAAAAGACTGCACAAAGAGTGCTTTCTCAATTATCATGAACAATAGAAAAAAATGTAAATCATAGAAGTCATATAAACTATTAATAACCTAATTACAATTTGTGATACATTCTAACACCTACTTCAATAACTATTTTGCGTGTTTTAAAGAAATTTGGTAATTAATCATATTTTATGAAAACATATGGAAACCTTGGTGTTTCCCCAACAAAGTTCAATATATGGAACATCTTGCAATTCATGCATACAAAAAAATTTCATGAAAAATGTAAACACAATTCTTATTTTTGAGTTGCAATTTGATTTTTATCCATAAATAGTTTGTAATAGTCTTGTATTATAATCTAGAATGAAAAAGTTAAATAAAAAAAAAAATAGATAAAAAATTATACAATATTTGATAAAATATACTTCAAGTAAAATTTGATTACTATCAATTACTAATTAGGAACTTTTCATTAGTGAAAATTATGACTTGCCCTAGATAAAAGAAATATGTAACATAGTGTAAAATTAAATTAAATAAAAAATTACTTGAACTTAAAAATAAACAGACGACATGTTTTAACAGATGGTTATAACATTAAGTGATGCAACAGCAGAATTCACAAAAAGAATAAAGAAAATACAAGCACATCAAAAAAAGAATGTTATAATGTCATATAAATAGTCAAATTATCATAAGGAAATGAAATTTATTTTGCCTTACAAAATACCAATAGAGCTATTTTAAAGTACAAAATTTGAAAAATTAAATATGCAAGAAAAAAATTGTTTTCATTTTGTGATCTAAAGAATAAAAATTTTATGATTATACACTAAAACCTGAAATTCACATTTTAAAAAATTCAGTAAATAAATTATTTTTAGCTGAGTAATTTGAAAAAAATTATAAATAGATTAGATATAGAAGAAAAATTTAAAAACTTATATAAATACTCATAAATGGATAAAAACAATAATAAACAAATGAATATTTTATTTATAAGTTAAAAAATGAAAATAAAATACAATGAAGTGAATCAAACCTCAGGTAAATTATGATGAGGAAACGTATCAATATCTGATACAGAAGCAATGTATTTAATTTCATGTTCTTTTACAGGCATGAAAAGCTTCTGAGCTAGTTTCATATCTTCTATTGTAGGATTAAATGATAGTTCATCTTCTTTGAATAATGGTTCCTCAACAAACTGTTGTAATTCACTGCATGGGTTTTTAAATCGAGGATCAACTTTCTTAGCACTGGCAAAATTAGACATCCATCGTTTAAATGCCACATGAAATCTACCAAAAGTGTGTATGCCAGCCTGCAATGAAAATCAAATTTTGGTAGCAAAAGTAGAATAATATTGTAGTTTAAATAAACTATAGCTAAAATATTCAAATACTTGATTTAATTTTATTTATTTAATTTTTTAATTATTACACTTAACTAATGATGAAAAGCAAGATTCATTGAAATAAAAAAAAATAGAAATTACAGCATTAAAAATTCAATTTCCTTATAACTCAACTATGAGGTAAAGACTAGATTATGTAGAACATTTCATTCCAGAGAAGCTGTGTTGGAATGGTTTATAAACATAATTCAGAAGCTCCATTCAGTATTTTTTTTCCCCTTAAAATAAACTGAGTTTATAAGAAAAACAAAATTCAAAATCAGTGAAATTTTTCCTTTAATAACTGCACAACAAACTTTCTTGTTTCATACAGGAAAGATATGTTAATATATTCTTATACCTTAATATTAGTTATCCTTTCATTATATTTATCTTATTCTCTAAAATTAAGAAAACTCAATTCAACTTTAATAAAATCATTAAATAACATTTAACATAAATACAAATTCAAAAAAAAGATTTTTTTTTGTATGATGATACCATCAAAACAAACCATTCCCACACATCATAAACTTATACAATTTGCATATTAAGTTAAAACACCTACAATGTTTTTTTCTTTAGCCGAGTTTTTAGATTCTTACGTAAATAATGAAAAATCATAAAAATTTTCTGTGCTCAATTTGTAAGTCAGAATAAATCATTTGATTCTAAAGCTACTTGAATGCATAATGCCTTCCAAAAGTTAATATAACAAAGAAATTTCTTTTCACCAGACATTAAAATACATTTTTTTCCCCATAAAAATATTACATAGGGTCCACTATGTAAAATGCATATCATATAAAAGTAATCAGATACCATATTCATTTCCAATATTGCTTGTCATTAACTCATTTCCACAACATAACAATGCTGTGAAGATTGTTTGGCTTTTAACATCAAAAGTTTATTTTGCACTCAAAAAAAATTATGCAAATATTACCCACTAAACAATGAAAACATTCAATGACATTTAAATACTTTTTCTTTCATGTAAAATAAAATTAATAAATTCTATAAAAAATATTTCTCAATTGTTAATATAAGCTCATTTCAATGCTTTTTTTTTCCAGTCATAAAGCACTTTAAAAGGAATATTGAACAGAAAACTTTAAAAAAAAAAAATGTGCTTTGAATTATGCACTGAAAAATTTATGATTGAACACAAATTTCAAGATCTAACATTTTCTTCTCCTAAAATTATAAAGCAAATAATCAAATTAGATAACATGGGCAAGTTCCCAAATAGAGAGTTACTTGCATTTATTTGAAGCATAAGAAGTTTATAAAATTCCAGATTGCAAAATCAATGAAATATAAGCCTATAACACACTTGAATTAAACCTTTTTTGATGAAAGGAAATTCAATATTTTGCTTTTGATGGGCAAAATATGATTTGAATGAAAAAAAAAATGTTTAACTAGATGGAATTGCAGTAAGATGGAATTGCAGTAAATAATATATATCAGCATCATAATCATAAAACAATGAGGTTATTTAAAATATAACAGATCATTACAAACAAGTTTTTATAAACAAATTTATTATTTTCTTTAAAAGTGAAATATGACAAAATGTCACTAACAGTGAAATGAAACAAATTGATAAGGAAGGATTTTAGAGCTTGTTTTAAAGAAAACAATTTTTAAAATCTTGAAAGCCATAAGTGAAAGACACTTATGTTGTAAGCAAAAACAATATAATAGATTTTATTGTTAAAGTGTAGCAATTAATGATTAAGGTGTAGCCACAAAGAAAGCGATGAAATTTCCAAAACATGGTTAAAACTATTAGTGCAAGTGTGTTTTACAATGGATGAAAATGTTGATTCCATTTGAATTACATATTTATCTTTTACAAAGCAATTAAAATAGTTTACTATTTTTAGATCTAAAACTAAGATGGATGAAGCTTATATCATTAAAAATATAATTTTACTTAGAGAGAGGAAGTAAAATGAGAAAAGAGAAAATATTTTAAATCTTTAAAATCACCTCTAATTATCTCTTATTACAATGGATAGCTAAAATCTCAAAGATGGTACTGAACATTCAAATGACAAAGAATATGGACAAGTATTGGGTCATTCTACATATAATGCAGTTGTCCCCCCCCCCAATTGCATAAATTAAAAGTACAATGGAATTTGTAACTTGCATCAACTTGCTATAAAAGCTTTTTGAAGAGTACATTTCAATTTTAACAGTTACTATCAAAATTATAAAATGAAAGTGAAAAAAAGAGAAGATGCAACATATTGTTTTCCATGAATTCAATACAGGCAATAAAAACAAGTTATATTCCTGCAGTATATGGGTATCAGACAATAAGCAAGCATAAACCAGGGTCACATACTTTACACTGGTATATTTAATGGATACATGTTTACTTGGCAATATATATTTCCATCTAACAGAATAGTCAACATTTCGAAAGCAATAATTCAGATTTCTTCTTCATTATCTCTCATGATATCCATTAAAATTGCATGCATTTATATTACTTAGAAATAATGTTTCCATTTTAAATATTACTAACCAGACAATTTTTCAGTATTACAATGGAGAGCATGTGGTAATTATTGAGTCTTTAAACTGAACAAGCAATAGTATTATGTAAGTTACTAAATGTACGGTTTAAGTTTTCGACAACCTTAACCGCATATTTTAATAAATAAGCGTTATATGTATCACAATTAAATTAAAAGTATTAATTAATAAAAAAGCGAAAGTATTACAATATCTTCCATATTATTATTTAAAACACCATTCCAACCAAACTTTCAATTATCTTAACATTCTAAAATCTGTCTTAATCTATTCTTTTCTGATTATAATTTAAATTTAAAGCTAATAAAATTTATAATTTATCCTCCCTTTTCCGTGAGTTACTAACAGAAAGATCGTTTTTTATTGCAACAGTTGCCGGTTAATTAAAAATTTTGTAGCGATTCAAATAAATTAGATCCAATCTTGTTTTATCACACATTATTAGAAATCAAATAATGTATAGTTAAAATCTGGTAATTACTTAAATTTACATTAGGGAGAAAGTAATAGATTATAAGTCATTAATTAAGTGTGGAAAATTATGAATATGCACGTTAGCTCATGTCGCCATCTTACAATGCCAATATGAACTACAGTTTTCAGACCGAAACCAAGAGTAAATTATAAATAACTAATGCTTCAGTTTTAATTTAATACAATAATTCCACTGAAAATGTAAAAGTAAATTTTTAATCATTTTAAAACACAGCAATTAAAACGATCATTATTAAAAATTCTTACCATAATTTTCGTGTCTCTTCTCGATGTTTACATCCAACTAAACTAAAAGGTAAATTGCTTCATTTCATTTCGAAGAATTCCTTCTTCTTAGGAAACCCAAACGATTAAACGATGAAAGCGCCTTCTACTCGGAAAGAAATACGCATATTTATACAGCATAAGTACTCATAAAAAAATGGAAAAAAAAAAAGAAAGAAAGAAAATAGTTATCACAAAATCTACCCCACAAAAAGCAAATTAATAGTTACTTTTTCTACAAATTTTTCAGTAGGTTTGTTGATTTTAACTTTAACATTTCTTCCAAGTTTTTCATTTCTCATTTGGTTTTTTATTTTACTTTCATTTTCAGTCAATTACTAATAACATTTATAATGAGTTTTAAGACTAACAGGCAGAGGCGGATTAAGCTAGTTGGAGGCCCCTGGCGGTAAAAAGTTTGGGGCCCTGTGGGCTGAAGAGTCGAAAAACTTAAATAGTGAAAAAATTCGCTGACCTTAAATTCTCAAAATAAAATGTATAGTAAATAAAAAAAAATTAACTCTCAAGAAAAATTTTAACTTTATTTTAAAGAAATAAAAAAAAACTTTACTTAAAAGCTTAAAATTTTGCTATATAACTTAACGTCTTGATTTTTCTTGGGCAAATTCATTGATTATTTTTGCAGTATCTATTTGGTCCAAAACATCTTGTTCTATATATGATATGGCCATGCTGTTCAGTTTGTCTTCTCCCATACTACTTCTTAAATAATTTTTAACGCTCTTTAAAACCGAAAAAGCTCTCTCACCTGATGCATTTGATACCGGTTCAGTTAAAAATATTTTTAAAAGTATCTCTTGATTAGGGAAAGTTGAGACCATTTCTTTTGCAACTCGATAAATTTCTATTGGAGTGTTCCTAGTGTCTTTGTTTTCTTTTAAAAATATCAAAAACTGATCCAATTCATCGTCAAAATTAAACGATTCAATATTGTCTTTGTAAATATCCTTTAATTTTTGTACAGATTTCTTCTTAATTTCAGGTAACCTGTCCTCAAAAAATACAAAAAAGTGTTCTATAACAGATTCATATATTCCAGCTCTTCGGGATAGTTCTGCACTAGTCCTATCGCATATGACATAAAATGAGTTGACCAAAAAATTTTCCATATTTTCAAATTCATGACCTTCTTTAGTTTCACCGAAAATAATTTTTCTCCTTCGCTGCCTATAAGCTTGTCCAACTTCCTTTTCAAATGAGAGCCCTGATAGAGCAGTTGCTTCTTGTTCTACTTATCCAAATTCATTCCTAAAATTTTGTATATAATTTTCTAAAGATTTCAGTAGATTAGATCCTTTTAATAGCTCACACCCAACTGATTGTAATGATTTGCTAGTAGCACTCACTCTCTGGAGTATGGAATCCCAAATCACGGTCATTAGAGAAGTTTCATACTTGCCCATCTGTTTCAAAAGGGAAGTTGCCTCCAGTACTGTGATCTTTTTCTCCTCATTTGTATCACGGATTTCAGCCAGGACCTCTTTTATGTGTGTATAACCAAGTCTTATAGCTCGCACGGCATCTGCTCTTGTTGACCATGGTGTATCTGAAATTTTTTTCACATATATTGCATGTTTACTCCTTTCTAGATTTTTATTTAAAATTCGCCAGTGATGGGTTGACACAGAAAAAAAATTGAATAATTTCTGCATAAGCATAAAATATTCAACTGCATCGCTAGTTACAACTTTCTGCTGCTAAATTTCCTACTAAATTTAAAGAATGACTGGCACAAGGAATATAAACTGCGCTTGGACTGTGTTCTTTAATACATGCCTGTAGACCTGAGTACTGCCCGAGCATATAAGACGCATTATCAAATGATTGTTCTCTGCAATTTTTAATATGCAGTCCAAATTTAGCTAAAATTTCTAATACTTGTTGTTCCAAATATGAAGAAGAATGTCCTTCTATGGGTAAAAATTTCAGAAATCTTTCTTTTATTTCGCCACTAGATGAGACATATCTTACGACGAATGTTAGTTGGTCAACATGTGAAAAGTCGGGCGTAGAGTCAATTACGATGCTGTAATACTTCGCATTCTTAATCTCATTAATTATATGGGCTTTTACTTGTTTCCCAATAATGCTTATAAATTCATCGCAAATTTGGTGGGACAGGTAGCTAACATTACCTCGTCCTCGACTGGCATGTTTTTGAAGGTGCAACTTCAAAAAATCATCGTATAAACAGAGATAATCCAGGCGCGTTAAATAATTTCATTTCCTTGTAGAGTCCTAACTTTCGTCGTGTCTTCTGAATGCTACCACTAAACGGCTCAAAAGTTTTATTGTTGATATCATTCGCTTCAAGACTTTCCTCCAATAAAGCTCTTCATGTTCTCTTTTCTGTAATTGCTGACTATCAATTCTATTAAATTTAGATGACCTTTTATACAAAGTGCATATAGCAATTATATGTTCTTTTGATATTTCGTGGCCGGACAGAGTTGCCGTAATTGTTTTCCAGTTTTGAAAACCAGTTAGTAATTTAGATGATATCGCCGAAAACAGTTTACAAGGATAACAATAAATAGCTTTGCTGGTATCGGAAAATACTAGCCAATTTCTTTTTTCTTTCACTCCATTTGTTTTCTTCCTATAAAAATGATCATAAGAAAGTCCCCTGTAATGCACTTGATCTCTGCCTTTATAAACTGATTTCAATGTTTCAATATTACCGATGTTATTCGGCTTCTTTCTAATGATATAGTCAATCATTAAATCTGTTAATGTCGTAGGCCATAGAGCTATATCATTTAGCATCTCAACATCAAGATCGATAAATCTTTCTGGTCTATCTTTATCTTCTTCACTTTGCCTATCACGATTTGACTCATTATTGCTTTGAACTTCTTCATTGCTCCCTTTACAAAATTACAAAAAAATTTATTACAAAATTTACAAAATACTTCGATCCAGTGCCGGATTACTTATTAGGTGGAGTAGGTAATTGCCAATGGCCCCCGTGTTTTTTAGGGGGCCACAAAAGCGTGTTCTGTTTTCTGATTTGCTCCAAAAACAGGCTCCAGGGCTCCGAGAACTCGACTGCCTAGGAGCCTCCATGTCGTTTAATCTTTAATTTCGAATTCTTTCCACACATTCTCAAAATATAAACACAAAAATCCAGATAATAATAAATCACGAACCTTCAAATGCCAAATTCTTTTGAAAGAACTAAACACTGGTAGTTGTTTATAGTCATTAATATCTGGGATCAAATTTTTAAAAACTTGGAACCGAAAACTTATATTAAAGACCAAAGTTCTGGAAAACATTTTTCAAAAAAAAGAAAAGGAAAAAAAAAAAAAAAAGGGTTTTAAATCGCAATTACTTATAATATATGAGAGCAACACTAATTGTTATATGATTCAAATCGTGGGTAATCATTGGGTATGCAATATCAGTACAAGATTTTTTTTGTTGCACGTTGAACTTATAACTGAAGTCCATCAGCTTGGGGCCCTTGCTGGTGCTTGGGGCTCCTGGCGGCCACCATGTCCTCCAGCTGCTTAATCCGCCTCTGCTGACAGGCCCGTGGGGTGACAGGTGGGACAGAATAGTCCCACTGTAGCTCCTGCATGTTGTAAGAAGCGACTCAAATGGACACCCAGCGTCTGGGAGTATAGCTGGGCACTCTGCCCCTGGGTATTATATCAGGGAACCTCAGGGACTTGCCTTCTTTTGGTAAGTACGGGCATCATGACCCCGAGGCACCCTAGTGATCTTTTTCTTTCATATGGGGTATACTGTCTTTGGTAAACACGGGTGATGCACTCCCGGGTTACCCTAGTGATCCTTCTCTATTTTCGACCCTCCTTCTTGTCAACCAATTTTTGTCTTTTTTTTTTTTTTTTTTTTTTTTTTTTTTTCAATTTTTTTACGTCTAGACCACAGTTAAAATCTTGTTTGGCGCAGCATAGCCACATCTGGCTCTTCAAGCTTAATATAAATCTAATAGAATTTTGCATTTCCCAGCTCAAATTTAGATTATTTCTTTCAACTGTGTGGTATGAATGAAACTCAGACAGATAGAATATATATATTATACATATAATGAAAACACTTTTCATCTAATTTATATTCAAAATAAAAGTATACATTATTCATCAAACCAAAACGAAAGTACCAAAGTACACACAGGATGTTATGACTAATTGACCTTCACTTGAGGGAGAATAAATTTCCTCGAAAAGAAAAAAAAACAGCTTATTCTAGCAAAAGGAAAAGAAAAGTAATAAAACAGTTTCAGTTCCAAAAAAAATTACACATACATGTTCTATCGCAATGAAGTAGAAAGATACGATTTCAATTCGTTTCATTTAGAGAAGCTTATTTAGCTCTTGATGACAACAGAATGTTTTAATAATTCACAAAATATTAGCAATATGTTTTCAGAATGGAATACCACACAGATTGCTAAACATTGAAATAGTTTAGGTATTAACATATACAAGAAATTAATAAAGAAGTTTTCAAAAGTTTCGTTTTAACACAATTATACCATAATGACATATAGCATTGGGTACTTTCAAACATATGATAATTTAAAACTTAAGATAAACATTCAAATAAAAGTTTCAATGCAGTTTCGTTTTAGAGATAATAATATTAAAGCAATGGATTGCTTGAAACACACAAATCAAGGGAAATATGTGAATATATGCATATTGTATCTTTTTTTTTTATATACATGCAGTTCTAATTAAGAATATAAGAATTGTTTCAAAACATGAAATTTTTGTCACTTGGGACAGATTAGAATTTAAGAATAGTTGATTTTTCAAAATCAAAGTATAATTTCTATTCGAGATGAATCGTTAAAATTACAATTCTATTCATAAGATACAGAATTGTTAATTTTCTAAAACAAGATACGATTCGAGATGAATCATTTAAACTACAATTCTATTTATGAGAGATACATAATTGCTAATTTTCAAAATCAAGATATACTTTCGATTCGAGATGAATCGCTACAACAATGATTTCGAAATAGGAAATATTGTCTTTTAGACAGTATCGATTCAAAGAATCGTTAAAATTATATTATTTATGAATAAATTCAAAAGATCAAGGTGATCCATTCTAAACATGTTTGAAATATATAAGCAAAAGTTACTTATCTTAGTAAATCCACCTTTGTCCCTGTTCGGGCGCCAATTTTGTAGCGCGTGGTATGAGTGAGTGTAATCTTTTTAATGAAGATTAGAAGGTTTGAAGAAAGGACTTCTTTTATTGGGTTCGGTTTACAGCAGGCGGATATATAACATAATAATATTTATAAGGGATATATAAAAATATGCTTACAACACGCAACATACATACACACGCATACCACAAAAGTCTAACTACTAACTACTAGAGGTTGGGAAAAAAAAGTCTTATGGCGGATAGCGTCATCTGTTGGATTTTTGGTTTGGTTCTTTAAACCATCGGTTACAACTTGTTAATTATACTCATTTTTGGCCTCGTTGAGAAGCTCATTTAATATGTTATATAACTACAATGATTGTATTTGTTAAGAAGTAGTAAAAAAATTACTTTTTCTTAATTCGATGTAGAATCGAAAAGAAACACTTGATACGTTGATACATTTTTTAAATATCTTAAGCAAATAGTAAACATGTTTTATGGAAATGTTGGTATTATTTCATCTCACAGTAATATTGTCAAACGTAACTGAGGGGTCATGATCTGGAGCTCGTGCTCAACAATGTTACAGTCGAGTCAAGTATTCCAATCCTGATTCCTCTAATGACCATTATGTAGAAGGGATTATGTACTTTAAATATGTCGGCATTCATGGATCAAGTAACGTAGTATGGAAGTTAGGGAAGTGAAGGGTTAGCACAAATGTGTCGTCCTTCTCACTTAGCCATGTCTCAAGATTACGAGGTACGTAATCTTCGTGTTGCTTTCAGTATTTCGTTAACAAATACAATACATCAATCAATGCGTTAAAATATAAATGTCTTTAAATATTTCTTTTTAGTATTTTCCAACTGAAATGGGTTTTTTTTCCTAGCTTTATTTGAAATGAAATTTATTTAAGAAGAAATTTTAACAATGATATAAAATAGAGTAATAGATATATTGAATTTTTGTTGCTGTTGCTTATTGTTCAACTAAAATAATTAAAAGGGGGGGGGGTAATTAATGACGAAAAGAACACAGGAGGTTTCCGCTAAACATACACATTCTAATGGAAAAATTATATTTTTTATTGGTATGATAGAGTTAATTGTTGAGACACATTCTATTGCACATCTCTTCTTTTCTAGAAATTAATTTTTTCTCTCATTGCCGAAATATACTTAAATAACTGAGATCCTTTAAGCAAACTTGCGTCAATCGTTTGTTTCCGATGAGGAATAAAACTGATTGTAACAATTTTGACAGGAAAAATTCCATTAGTTTTATTTCTTAAAAGTTATTCCCTCCTCGTAAGTGAGGATAGAGGCAAGTAAAAAAAGTTACACAATTTCCGGGAATATATATATATATATATATATATATATATGTAGACGGTGAGGTGATGATATTGTACATCCCGAATCTACGATGGTTTGCTCTTATGCAAAGGGCTGTCTAGGGGGATAATTCCATTACCGGATTCAATTATGTTGTTTTTGTAGCAATTCAATGATGAGGCTCGACTTATTGTACTTCGTTTATTAGAAGAG
>BMAW01065306.1:779256-820706 GCA_019974015.1 Nephila pilipes | reverse complement strand
CCCCCCCCCCCCCCCCCCCCAATTCTGTTACGAGATTTTGTGTTGTTTTTGTAGAAATTCAATAACGCTGCTTGCAGTATTTTTACTTAAGTTTATTAAGAGAGATGAGGAAGGGAAAATATGTACAACATACTATATTCAAATTCACCAGTTCATCGGTGCAAAATAGATGCCTGCCTCATTTAAACCATATCGGCGAAGGGCGCTGGAACTTGCTCTGGCATTCGGAGTTTACTTCCGAGGCGGGTAAGGCGAAGGAGAAGCGGAAATTGGAGGGAAGAGAGGGCGAGAACGTAAGGTCGCTCTGTTTTGTTCTGGAATAGGTGGCACTGCTTGAACTATCACATGATGCTGATTCGCGGTGCCATCTATCGAGTATCTGAGGAACTGGTTTTACAGTACATTGAACAATAAAATTAATTCTTTGATAGTGGAAATCACTATATATATATATATATATATATATATATATATATATATATATATATATATATATATATAAATATATATAAATATATATATATATTAATTGCAGGTAAATATGCAGCTTTTTTTAACTTTATTCATATAAATAATCTATGAAATCATCACGTGTTCTTAAATTATAACTTTAGAAACGGGTGTCTATTACAATATTTTCTCATATATTGTTAAAAATTTGCTCTAATTTTTGCAGACTTGACATGAAAAATGTTCTTTAATTAATTAAAATAGACTGTTAGTTTTTTACATTGCTTAAGAAAATCTCCAATTTAGTGTGCTTATAATTTCAAAAAATTGAATTTAGATGTGGAATAAAACTACATGAAATAACTAAAAATATTGATTTAGTATGAAGTTTTTAAAATTAATTACCCAATTAAATTACCTTTTTTTATTCAATAGAACAGAATTATTAGAATATAATACATCCAGGCTTAGATTTTGCAATTGGTTTGTTTGTAATAAAATCGACTGGAATAACATAAAAGGTTGTTGGTGACGGGATTCGTAATTCTTAATCTGGGCTAGATGACCAGAACGACACCTGAACCTATATCTTATTTGTACTCCGCGCAACCGTTTTTGATGGAATAAGGATCCGAAAATAGCTACCCAAGAAACTTGAGCACTTAGCAACTAAGCTATCTCGGCATTTCAACTTTAAATACCGTATTAAAAGGAATTTTTATTGTTATTTATGAAATGTATTACTGATCTCTGGAAAACTGACGATATCGCAGTAATATGATAAGTACGAAAATTTAAAACGATTATAAAAAAAAATTTAATGGAATTTCCATTCGTGTTATTTTAAGAGAGAAAACCATCATAAACGTGCCTTTATGTTTACTCAGGTTTCAATCGAAATTTTTGAAGCTGAATTTCTTGGAAAATTACGTCATGAAAATTATTGGTGTATCAACATATTTCTCTGAAATTCGTATAATATATCTTTATTTGAATTTTTGATGACAATCCATAATTTAAAAAAAAAATTTACGTAGGATTTGAAATAGCGTATTCTTAAACGTCTATTATTCACTATATCTTAAAATATTTTTTGTCGTTTAACTCTTTATGTGTTTAATTACATATTTCTATCCAAGGTCAGACAGAGCATTTTAAATCTCTTTATTTCCATTCCTTAAATAATTTTATCAGCCTAATTCCTAGGTTTATTTATTTATTTATTTATTTTCAATTTTATTTTTAGCCCTACTTTATGTATATAAATTCATTTGTTCTTTGTGATTTATTATTTAAATTTGAATAATGTTTATATGTTTTTAAAAGTTTTTTTTTAAAATGGGATGTTTGTTTTATTTTTTGCAACTTGTTAAATTTTTTTTATAGGATTAAATAATTAATTTCTTTCTGCAATTGTTTTTGTCTTTTTAAAATTTTCAACATTTCATTCTGATAATGTGTCATAGGTAAATATTTTATTTTACATTTTGTTTAAGAAAACTAAATTATTTTATTAATTTTGGTTTAATTAATTTAACTGTTCTTATTTAAATATTTAATCAGTTTAATAAAATTTTTAGATGATTAGTTAAGTATTATATGTTTTTTTGCAGTAAAATTGGAGATATTTAATATGCTTTTAACTTTTTTTTTTCCTGTGGCTGATTTTCTGAATTTGATGATTTTTGGTTTGCAATCATAATTTCTTTTATTAAATATAATACGTTGAAGAGGGATGTTTTGTATAGTAATTATCGGTATAAACGCACATTATTCCATTCCAAAGAATGGAATAGTATTGATTACATTATTTTCATTATTCTAAATTTTGCCTTTCAATTGCTTTCCTTTATTTTAAATTGTTTGGTTTTTTAATAATTTGTTTTGCTTTTTTTGTTTTTGGTTTTAAATTCTTAGATTGCTTGATTATTTATATAAATTTTTATCTGATTTACAAAAATATTTAGTTTTTTTCTATTAATAGTATTGAATTAGTGTCGGATATTCTTAGATTGTTATATGTTGTGATTTGTGTGTACTATTTGTATTATGCTTATATATATATATATATATATATAAACAAAATAAAATATATATATATATATATATACTGATGTGCAAAAGTGAAGCAAAAGGTTATTTTTTTTTTTGACATAACTCCACAAGAAATCATCTGAGAGGCATGAAATTCAGAAATGAGAGACAGCATTTTGTACTTAAATGATGACGAAACCATAGTTGCGCAAATAGCATATAGTATGTATATAGTATGCTAGTTATACAATGCATATAGTATGAATCAAACAAAAAGTGCTTTAATGAACTCATAGTATCGTTACACATGATTGTCTGTCCAAGAGGAAGAACAACAAGCAGATGTTCCTTAGCATGGGATATGCCCTCCTTTTACTACAATGGTTGCTTCGTACCGTCTCTCCATACTTAGCACCAGATTGTTCAGTAGTTCTTGTGGTAAGAGTGCCCATTCCTCATTCATCATCTGTTTCAGTTGTTGGGTGTTACCCGGAGTATGTAATCGAGCCGCAAGGCGTCTCCCCAGAGAATCTCACACATGTTTTATGGGAATTAAATCAGGGGAGAACGCTGACCAATCCATTCGAGTGATATATTCACTGTCCAGTAGCTGCTGAACATTAGCAGTCCGGTGTGGCCATGCATTGTCATCCATAAAAATGAAGTCTAGTCCAATAGTGCCTCGGAACAGACGCACATGGCGAAGAATCACCTCCTTGCAATAGCGATCTCCGGTTACAGAACCTCTGACGAAAACGTGGAGCTCAGTTCACCCGTTCAGGATAATGATTCCCTACACGACAACTCCAGGACCACCGTAATGGTCTCTTTCCGTGATGTTACTGGATTGAAACCGTGTCCCGACCTCTCTCCACATCAACTGGCGTTGAGAATCGCTTGTGGCACTGAAACGACTCTCATCTGTAAAGAGGACACGACTCCATGATGAGATGTCCAGTTTTTGTGCTCCTTACACCACTCTAAATGGTGCAGTAGATGGGCATCTTTCAAAGGGATGCAGCGTTCAGGACTGCGGACGAATAGGCCCCCGTTGTAAAGGCGTCTGTCCACAGTAAACCTCAACACTTGTCATCCTGTTGTTGTACGCACTTGAAGAGAAATGGCACTTGCTGACTGGTATCGAGCTCTTTTCACCTGCCAAATCATATATAGGTCATCCACTGTAGTTGTTTTCCTAGGGCGGCCACCACCAACCTTTCTAACAGCTGTACCTTGGGGACTTTAATTGAGATTGATTGCATAAATGAAGCAATTTCTTCCCAACCCAAATGAAACGTGATTATTCTAATTAGAGGCAGGATAAAATAAAGTGAAGTGATCGAGGCAGGAGAGTATATAAGCAAAGTGAAATTTAGACGATAGAGGTCGAGTGGCATTAGCATTGAGCATATGCCTTACAGGTGGTAGACGATATCAAGAGTTGCAACGGGTGATAGTGATCGTAATGGAATCAAGAAATCAAGTCAACCTCAACTGGGGAGATTTTTGGTAAGACACTATTAATTCGGTATTAGTTGAGTAGGTGATTCTATCTAGGGTGTTATCCAGGAGAGCGCGTATCCATCAAACATTATACTGCAAGGCTATTGAATAAATAGTTGTGTGAGATTTGTTTAGTGTCTGTCTTTATAGGTTATTGACTTTTAGTGTTAGTTATACTTGATTGAGTTATGACGCAAGAGTCGGGTAGAAGAAGTCATTCGCCTCAGTATGCCCTAAGTAATATAGAAACTCTGTCTGCTTTTCCTGCATCAGTCGCTGGTAAGATGTTTAGGAAGAATAGGGATAAAAAAAAATCCCCGAAACTGTAAGACCTAAAATGACAAATAATACATTAATTTTTAGAATTCCTTATTATGTGATAACAATAATCATTATACACGAATAGATTTTCTTAGCTAGAAAGCTCTTGAAGTACAATATCTTAGATATAACAAAAACAAATCCATGAGAATTAATTTTAGAAATAAAGCAAAGTTTTCTTTCAATCCCATCCAAATGGATAAGGGCACTTTGTTCGATAATAGACAATTTCAAATTTTTGTACAACTAATTCTTAAATTAATTATAACTCGAGCAAGAATTTTAAATATTTAGAAAGGTGAAGATTTCCCCTTCATTATTTGTTCTATTAACATTAGATAGGATATTTTGATTGTTTTAATGTACATAAATATTTTATCAGTGGTACCTATAAAAGTTAAAAATTGTAGGACTAAGTTCTCTTGATTCATGTAGGTTTTATCTGTAAAATGTAATCTGATACATTGATTATCCTTAGAATCACCTTACAAATAGTATTAAATAAATATTCCAATATGGGGCTAAGTATTCTTCGATACAAAAATCAAGTTACCTCGTATTCGTATATGATTATTATCACAGATGCTTAGGAACCTATAACGTAAAAAATGCACCATCGTATCATTCTTTGAAAACCGATATGATTTATAATATACCTCTTTAACCAATAGTTTATTTTTCTCAATATTGGTCTATGATTAAAACGTGATTTTATAGTAAATGTAAATATGGATGTAACCTAAATTTTACAAAGTCAAATTTTACAAGCAATGTTTTTCGAAAGAGGCAATTGACATATTATAGTGCCAGTTATTATTCCATCTGAATCAATCGAATATATTTTCAAGTAAAAAAAGAAATTTTTATGCTGAGAGAAAAATTATTTAGTACCATGAATTGAAGTAATAAACTTCAGTAACCAGCTGTGATAATAACAGTGTTTTCATTTCGAATAATAAAGATCTTCCGGATCAAAGAATAGTATTTTTAATAACATTTAGTGGAAAATTTTAAATCATATGAGGTTCAACTAGTTCTAGAGTCCTTAATAAGTCAGACACTCTTAGAAATAAATAGTTCTTATTTAATTCATTAACTCACAAACTCTCAAACTAAGAGATATGAAACAAGTAATTCACAACCTGAGGTTAATAGAATAATTATGAAGTTTACAAAAGTGGAAGCCACACATAAAAATTACAATTACGGATTCACGAAGTTAAAAAATAATCCGAAGTCAGAATTATATATCTCTCTCTATATATATATACATATATATATATATATATATATAGAAGTTATCCAAGCGAAATTCGCATGAGAAATAATAGGGGTTAATATTTTCATTGGAGGAGAAAATTATGTTCTCATTACAGTTATTTCTCTTCCCGATTGCTTCAAAGAACGCCGTTATATACATATTTAGAAAACACAATTTCTTCCAGTACTCAGAATATTTCCATAAAAAAATTCGAGAAATGACTCACTATTCATTGATGTTTTCATTGGAGTAGAATTAATTGAGCAGAATAAACCATTCTAAATAATTCCTTCAAATTAAGAGCGAACCACATTAATCGGTGATTTTAATTTAAGCTAATACGCCCTTTAAAATTTACTGAGCTTGAATATCCTTATTCAAAAATCTCCTTTTTAAAAAAATTAGGCAGAAAAATTTTATCACGATCTAATTTTAATTACATTATATATAAAATGATGATGCTTTTTGATATTTCTAAATCGAATTGATTGAAGGTTTGGTGGAGGAAAATGTTTTTCTCCTACATTCTGTTGTTGTGTGCGAAAAAGAATAATCTGTTATTATTCTTTTTCGCGTGCTTTTGGATGAAGTAGTTATATATATATATATTTGTGTGTGTATGTGTGTGTATCTGTTACAAATGTATCTGTGTGTATCTGTTATTATTCTTTTTCACACACATTCTATTACTATTTTATTTTTATTTCATCATCATTCTAGTACATAAATATTCCAACACAAATATTTTATTGTTTCAAAAACACAAATGTGCTATAACAATAAGATAATCAGATTGTATAAATTAATATAAATTGAGCCGAAACCAAGCAAGAGCAATAGAAAAACCCACGCAAATTAAAAATCTATTTTATGAAAATTAAAAGAAAATAAGCCAAAAAAGAAAATATAAAATACATAATTTAAGAAAGGAAAATCACCAAAATATTAAAATTTTCAAGAGAGAGAGAAAGACTTTAACGCACACTTGAGGGGAACACACTTGACGATTTAAATTTTTTTTTAAAAAAATCGTGTCTAATGTACAAATAGAAATTTAAAAAAAATATATTCAAAGCCACTGAAGCAAATTGATTTCAATTAGAAAATCATGCCTAGTGGTTATAAAAAAGGATAAACTAAAGAAGAGAACCTATTGTACTCAATCAGATACATCTTACATTATTTTAAAATAAGAAAATAACATGAAGATTAATTGTTAACTGAAAAATTATACTATAATTTGCGAGAAATATCGATGGGCTCAATAAGTAATTCTAGTAAAAGATAATAAATTCTAGTAAAAGAGCTAATAATAATTTCCAGAGAGAGATAATAATAATTTCAAACACTGAAACACTGTGTTTCACTACGAGACTCCGATTCATTCTGAAGAAGACCTCGTTGTAAACTTACAGTCGATAATGTGGAATTGTTTATAAAGCTCCCGACATCATCGAAAGGGTACGCTAAACACTTACCGGACACCTTGAGCCCAGTATCAATATTGGTGGAGACACATTTCAGCTTTTACTCTAATTAGTAATGTAAATAAAGGGTATTTTTCATATTTTCTCAGCACATTTCTTGTTTTCTTGCCAATACTTTCATTCCCTACTCCATGTCGTGGTGCTCTCAAAAAATACTTCTTTATGTGTATTTTTCCTTTCCTTAAAATTTAACCCATGAGTTCAGAGACACCCTATATGTGTGTTTTGCTGTATGTTCTTGCCCAAAGCTCCTCAGACGTTTATTTGTTTTTCCTATCTTCGTACTTTTTTCTTTTTAAATATTTTATTTAGTAATTATTATATACATAAGTTCAAACTACTACCTGACAGTTCTCTTCTTTCGTAAATAACTTCAATGTGGGATTAATAAAGTCTCTAATCATTTTTTGCTCATTTGAGGCTCTTCCCAAATGGTTTTAATTAAATGGTATCTGTGTATCTTTGTTTCGTTGTTGTTTATTGTGTTTATGAATAATTGACATTGTTTGTGCATTATTTCTGTACGGGACTTAACGGGGAATTTCTTCACTTGTCTGCACAAAATAATTAGTTCAGTAAGTATTAGTTTCATAACTTCAAAAGTTTACGCGTGAAAACTTGTTGCAAAATTCACTTGCTTGTCTTTATCAGCTTAAGATTTATTCAGTTAACCATTATTCTTCTCCAATACTAACACATCAATCAATAACTCCCGAGACTAACCCAGAGATGGCGCTCGTAGTAAACCAGTAACCAGGTCTTTCTAGAGTACGAACCTTTGCTTGAAACGTGTCAAAATTTTAAGTCGATCGGACCAGAAACAGCTGAGTTATCGAGGTTGGAGTAAAGTCGTTTTGTAGTTTGTTTAAAAAATGGAAAAAACCGAGTTTCGTGTTCTGATAAAACATTGTTTTTTAATGGGTAAAAACACCGTGCAAGCGAAACAATGGATCGAAAAATGTTACCCGGACTCTTGTCCATCAAAAGCAACGATTTGTCGGTGGTTTGCCGAGTTTAAACGGGGTTGTACCGACACAAATGACGCGGAACGCTCGGGTAGACCTGTGGAAGCCGTTACACCGAAAAATGTGAGTGAAGTGACAAAAATTATAATGAAAAAAAAAAAAGTGAAGCTCCGTGAGATTGCTGAGATGACACAGATGTCATATGGAAGTGTATTTACTGAAAAAGGTTTTTTGAAGTGAAGTGAAAAAGGTTTTTTCCAAGTGGGTGCCGCGATTGCTTTCGATGGAACAAAAACAGCAACGAGTCGATGATTCAGAAAGCTGTTTATTAAAATTTACTATCAAAAAAAAAAAAAAAAAAAAAAAAAAAAAAAAAAAAAAAAAAAAAAAAAAAGATTTGGAAAAGCGTTGGAACGATTGTATCACCCTAAAAGGTGATTAACAAAAGGTGTTATGTTGATGAATAAAAAAAAAAAATGTTGTTTTCAATGTTAGTCTCGGGACGTATTGATCCATATGTTATACTATGATTTTGTGTTGAAGATCATTTTATGTTTTATCTCCTGTAAATCTGACAATTTGTCCTTGGGAAATTTTAAGTTAAATTTTCTGTGTATTTGTGTTAGTTTCAAACAATTTGTTCACTTACCTGATACAGGAAAATTACCTTTATGAGACAACCTATTTTATTTAATTAATATATTATTCACTTTGCTGAGTGTAGTAGTCAGTATTGCTTTCTCTGTAGTTAGACTCCCTAACAAACGTTTAAAATGCTAAATTGAATCAACTCTTATCAACTTAATCGGGTTCCAGTAAGTAGACTAACTGGAATAGGAGGTTGAGGTCCGACCCTTGAAGCCTCTTCTGACCTTTTTATTATACTATTTGATAGCTTCTTAGGTTACGAACTGCCAGATCCGGTATCTTACTTTGATTCAATATCGCTCTCACTAGTTCTACTACCAAATAACTAATTTCTGATTCTCTAATTCTGCATTATTAATTTCATTACTGCTTGTAAATATAATTTATCCAATCTACTCACTGCACTTCATAATAAGCGTAAGTCACGTTTAATTTATTGGAAGGGATTTGATTTTAAGCAAATCGAATGGAAAAGTCCCCAAGGTTACTGTAGAAAAATCGCGATAAATCTCAACGCCACTGAGTCAACAATTATTCCACCAACTGAACATATGTGGGATGTGATAGGACACTATCCCTTAAGTATAAGTCTCATATAGCTCGCTTATCTCTGGATTGTCCTCAAACTGTTCAAACCCTTTCTTCTCCAACAAGGCCACTAGAACCATAAATCAACTGAACAAGTATGGCATTGCAAATAACCAGTGTGATCACAGTAGCCTAGTGGTCACCGTCGCAGACTTGTGGCCGGCGATCTTCGTTTAGTCGCGGGTTCAAGCCTTGATGCCACTAAAGACCCGCCATGTAGCTGGGGCTGATGCACATTAAATCTGCCTTGGCTCAAAGTCCTCCATTTGACGTGCTGTAGAAGTTAGGAGAGGAGGTGCCAACTCAAGTGTAGTCCTCATCACTTGATTGATGTTCAAAACTAAGAGGTCCGTCGCCAACAGCCCTCGTGTTGCTCCTAGTGTGGCGTTAATAAAACCAAACCAAGCAAATAACCAGTTTGGAGTCCCAATAAATATCAAAGTTCTGATGCAACAAATACAGAATGCAAATCTTATGACAGGATGAGTTTAGGATTCGGTATCATTTCTTTCCCCAGCCGTGTATAAACATATCTCGAAGCTAGGGAAGGTTTCCCTGAGAACAATATTTCAGTGTACAACTGTTAATCATTGATGCTTCCTATGACATTAAAATAATCTTGCGGCGACTCTCTTCTACAACTGCTCCAGAAGTTAAAAAGCCTTATTTAACTAGCCAAAAGAGACGTCTTTTCAGCCTAGTTGGTAGCGGCACCGCACAAAGCGACCACACAAATTTTCTCTGGACCAGTAGATCAAGGGTTAAAATCCTCTCCATCGCTCAAGGTCAATCGACCTTCCCCGCCATGGGGTAGAAAAACCCACCCCCCACTGTGGCGGGGTAAAAATATCAGCCGCCGAAAGAGTATATATTGTAATAAATGGTTTTCCGAACTACCAAATCGATGTTCTGTATCTCAACATTCTCATCGCCTTAAACTTACTTACGTATGCTAATATCTTGTAGCTTGTTTTTAATGTTCCTTCAGCGAAAAATGATTGTCTTTAGATGTACTTTCTATCCATTGTTACACTATTTTAGTGATGTAGCTAAGTTTTAATAAATGTTTAAAAATAATTTTAAAATATCAAGGCATTTTGTAAGTTATATTTTATTAAGTATAACAGTAAGTGGATAAATTCTTTGCAATGCTTTGAATTTTTTTTATGAATCTTAGTAATGACAAAAGACAAGGACAAATGGATGTCATTTAAGAACTCTGCCTTCGAAATAAATATTTACTTATTCCAAATAAATGTTAAAAATCTTCAAAAACAGTGTAAATAACTTTATTTCAATGGATACAGAAATCTTGTCTAACTATTCAATAATTATATTTCTTTACATTTATTTTTGTGACAAATAAAAAAAATGTTTAGCTTGTTTATTTTAAATGTTCTTAATATTTAATTGCGTGCATAATAAATTGAATTGTCGCTTTGTTTTTTGTATATTCAGAGAAGTGAATAAACAGGATTGTAAGTGATATATTATTCATCCATTCAAAATTCAGTTTTAGACTGAATTTCTTATTAATTCTTCACATATTTTATGGTATATCTATTTTCATTATATTATGATTTTAGAATTTATTGCTTTGAATATAGTTTATATAATTTATAAACTCTCAATATATGTATATGTAGACCATTCGATTTACATGCATTTATATACTAACCCCAAATGCATGTCTATAATAATAAGCCATTCCAAAAGAATGTTAAAGAATTTAGCTTTTACTATGTTTGAAATTATTAAAATTATCAATAAATTATAACTAAATATTCAATAATTTACTGAATCGTTTAATTTTTTATCCTTTTTATTTAAATCCCCCCTTTTTTTTGCACAAGTGTAATATTTATTTATATATATATATATATATATATATATATATATAGCAATAAATATGTGCTGATATTTATGTTAAAAAAGTTCAAATTCTTAATTATTTATATTCAAAGATTCTTTCTTGTCATGGAAATAATTCCATCCAGAGAATTAAGTTCATAATCAGTAAATTAACTGATACCTTGGTTTACTCTATAGTACAATGTTGTATGCTTTATGACATCTCGTAACATAAACGTGGAATTATCAGAAAGGATATTTGAACGAGAAAAAGTATGTTAAATCTAAATAAGTATCTGAATGGCAATGTATATCCATGCAATGATTATTATTGTTTTTATTTTTCCAATTAACTACCTTACATTTTATTATTCATTCAATGTATGGCCTAAGATAACTTCCACTCAGTTTTGTAATTTATATAAAAAAAATATGTAATTCCAGGCTTCGTAAGAAACTAATTAAATGTTCATAAGAATTACAATCAAATTTTTAAAAAAATATAGTTTCCAACCACCATAATATTCCAAGGAAGACCGAATCTCAGTGCTTAGTGATCTATTGAAAGTGTGACTCATTGAATTAATTTACCATTATAGCAAACGCTAGTTATCCAAGCCCTGGTTAGATGTCACCACTATACTCCTAAGGCGATTTTTTAAATTCGTGGCTTTTTCTTATTCGCGCTATTTTGATTTATATGGAGCAAGATTTTCTTCAGTAACAACATGAACTATCTGGTCAATTTAATTACGCGGTGACGTACATGAAATGCCATCCATTAATTTAACTTCTGTAATTTGACAAAAGCTCAAATGGTAAATGATGTGTATTTTATCCCCTTAACCATATTTCTTTATTCTTTTATTGCAGTTTTTGTTTTATTTCCTCTAATTATAGTTTAGGATTATTATTATAATCTTTACAACAGGTAAAAAAAAATTCTTTAATACTACATACTAGTCTGAATTGGGGGAACATCCTACAAGCACTAAAATAAGCTAATAAGAATGAAAACTGATTAACACAGAATCATCAAAATCTATTATAAAAAATAGATTACTCCCACTTGTAATATACTTGAAGTCTTTTTGTAGCTGGAAGATTTCCATGTATATTGATGGGTATAGTCAGAGTTAAGCAAATTTTTTCCACTTTCTTTTGCATTTTGAATAAAAAGAAGCAATAAGGGAGGTGGGGAGAACCTTTTTTATTTCGGAAAGAATGATTAAATTTAGTCAAAGCATTGATATTTTGGACATTATACATGCACTTTTACAGCGTTTTAATTACGTTTGATTTCCCATACTTTCAAAGGGTTTTGTAGAAATTAACAAATTTGTCTGAAAGTGTATTGTAGGCATTGTTTCATATGTTGATCAATTTGTTCCAGTCCTTTCGGTGGTCCAACTTTAGAAGATTTTATTATATTTCATTAATTTCAAAAAGTACATAAATAGCAAGCATGCATAGGTGTTCTCAGACAAAAATACCAAGATAAAGATATACTTTTTGTATGATTTGTTAGAGATAAATTGCGTCTTGAGAAAGAGAGAGAAAAAACCAAATTTTAAAAATTCAGTCCGATAATTTTTTACATTTGATTTTTTTTTTGCACCGACTTCCTTAAATTGTAAATTGATAGTCAAAATTGTTGGAATTACGTTAAAGAATAGCATACATATTTTTAAGTACTTCTTTCGTAACTTTTACGATATTTTTTCCGATGTCTTCAAATTATTATTTTTATTGAAAGAGTTTAAAAACCATTTACATGCCTCTTTTCATCATTCATATTGAAGAGTTAATATAATATTTTAAGTGAGTTACTTTATATAAATTAGAAGGAAAAATTGCTTTGCATATCTCAGTAAGTTACAGAAAATGAGGGCAGAAACCGTTTTCCATTCGTAAATTAGAGTTTCGCATTTTTTTCACATAGTTTTACGTATAAATTTTCTTAAAATAAATTTTTAAAAAAATTTTAGGTTTATTTCTCAGTAATAAGAGAATAATTATAAGCTTCAAGATATATAAATAAAATAATATTTCTATTTTTCAATTGAGCTATTCTTTTATTTGTTTGCATGTGTATTGAAATATTTTACTTTCACTGCTACATGTTTAGCAATAGGTATTATTTGTAAATACTAATCTGAAGAGTTAATTTTAATTTTTCCCATGTATCAGAACATGAAATGTACAGTTCAGTAGAGTAGACACACCACTGAATGCTTTATCTCTCAGATAAGGGAAAGAGAGAGCTTCCCAAGTGATGTTTTCAGAATAGGAATGTTTTTCATCCCCCCCCCCCACCTTCGATCTTGCTAATGAATAAGTTTGAGAATCGGATTAATTTTGAATCAAATTTCATTTTCTTTAGTTAGAAGATATCATATTTATTAAAATATCAATAATATATATTTGATAAATAAAACTATAAAATTCCAAAATATACCATTATTTTTACTAAAATCGTATGTGTGTGAGTTAATTGTTAATTTGTAATTTAACTGTGAAATTTAGGAGAGAGAGCGGGTGAAAAAAACAGCGTTTTTTTGACACAATTTCTATTTGAATGAGAGGTTTAACAGTGTTATAACAAATTATTGCATAACTTTAAACTAGAGTCAGAAAATAAGTTTGATATTACTATATATTTTTTTCAACTCCAAATACTAACATTATATCAGGAAAGGACTTAAAGCTCAATTACGTATACTGAACAAAAGGTCGCAGCTATTCCTAGCAACTGTTTTTATTGTGCATATGAATTGCAACAAAACTACCACAGATCCATCAGCCATATGAATTACTTTATACTAAATAAAAATCGCAGTGTTTGACGAAATATATAGTTAAAAATAAGTATGTTATGAATTTGTGAAAAAAGACCCAAATATACACAATGGAGCATTCCTGCTTAGCATGTGGCCTTAGTAGCCTGATGGTCATGGTCACGGACTCGCGACCGGTGTTGTAATCGACAAGTGGCGGGGTCGAGTCCTGATGTCATTAAAGACCTGCCGTGTAGCGGGACTGGTGCACTTTAAATCTGGTCGAAGTACCAAGTTCTCCCGTTAGCATGGTATGGAAATTTGGAGAGGCGGATGCCATCTCAGATGTCGTCCTCGTCATTTGACCAAGATTCAAAATTACGAGTTCCGTCATCAGTAGCCCTCGTGTTGCTTCTCAGTGCGATGTTAATAAGCAATCACAACCATTTTCAGCATCTTTCAAATATAATCATTCAGTCATATAAAATAGAACAAAAGACAATGTGACAACAAATATCACAAAGTTTTCAAACAAAAATAGTACGGTATTGCTAGTTTTTATATTCCGCATTATTGATAAAAGTAATGAAGATATAACATTGTAAAAGTAATAATGATACATTTCTTCAAATTTATACTATCTTTGTATTTTCACGCGTTTCAGGCCTACTGCATTTAAAGACAGTCCTACCATGTCCACTTATTCCTTATGTTTCTCCTAGATATGCACAGCACATAGCTTAGCTATATCTTCAAAAAGGGAGAGTTCAATATTTGAAAAAATTCACAAAGAAAAAAAGAGACTTAAACAGATGTTACACATGCAGTTTATTATCATTTTGTCACATAAAATGGAACAAAAGACAATGTGACAATAAATATCATAAGACGTTTAACATTATCATATTATTATAGAACATTATATTGTTATTCAACATTATATATCATATTATCATTTAACATTATTATCATATAACATTTTAATATACAGACAACTACATTTTAAAGTTAAACACAGGCATCCAAAATGTTTCATCAAAATTATATAAATGAAAAAAGATGTAATCGATATAATACTGGTTTTTTTTTTTTTTTGTTCGTTTTAAAAAAAGTCGACATTTTATTCTTCCAAATCTATAAATTTCGCTTACAAAAATTTAAGACTTATAAACTTTTGAAGAGAATTTTTATTTTACAAATTGAAAATATATCTAATTGTATCACTAATTATTTTTTAAATGTTTATTTAAATAAACTGTAAACGGCCAATCTACTATGTGAAAAATTATTTCATGCAGTTAAAATTAAAAAAAAAATTTAAATTCCCTTTTTCTAAATTAATGCTGTATTATTTGGTGTTTAAAGGAGAATCTAAAAATTTAGGATTTATTGGTCTATTTACTTTTAAAAAAATTAATCAGAATTTTGCATATGTGATCCCTGTTTATATGAAATTAATATTGAGAAAAAGGACAAAACCAAACTTAAATCAGTTAAATTACATAGGATGAAAAGTGATATCAATAAAAATTAACTTAAAATCCAAACAGTGTATTGATGTGATAAGAAAATTATAAAAGAGACATTAAATTAAACTCTGTTCAAGGAGCCATTTTGAAAGCACCAAAATGTATGAAATAATTTACGAAATCTTATACAATTCTGATTTAAAATGGGAACGAATAAATTTTATAACAAAATGTTTAATATTCATTAACTTGTGACATTTACGCTAGTCAAGAGATATAATAATTTACTAAAATATCATAAAATTGTGAAATGAAAGACGAATTTGCGTTCTTTCATATTTAAAAAAAAAAAAAAAAAAAACCCAGAAATGACAGATAAGTTTAAAAAAAAAACATGTAAAAAAAAAAGTTTAATTTTTCAACTTAAATATTTGCTCGATAGTTTGAGCAGCCATTTCAGACACTAATTTTCTAGAACGCTGCGTGAGTTTTCACAACAGGATAAATTAAATAGTGCCTTTCTGTTCTTAGAAATTACAAGATAGAGCATTAGCAAAAAAGATTTGCTTGCTCAAATCAAGGGTTAGCTTTCTTCTCAGGAAAGCTAATTCATTTCATTAAACATGAAACAAAAGGAAGAATATTTTTTTCCATTGAGACAGTTGTTATATAACAGTTTCTGCGGAAAGCAGAGCATCATCCGTGCGAACAATGCACATTCCTTCTCCATTATCATGAGGGCCAATTGCAGCTGAGTTAGCAATAGGTTCTCTTTTCTGCGGGAACCTGCTCGATATAGCGGTCAGACTCTTCTTGAAGAGATTTCTATTATCTTCAAGAGCAGGTCCCCAACTGTCCTCTGGCTGTAGACATAAGATTAATCTCTGTAAAATTAATAAACATAAATTTGTGTAACTATAGTTTCATCATATATGAAATTTTTTTTTATGTAAACCAAAATAACTACAAATATAATATACATTCAAATTTCTCAAAAAAGCAAACAAACAATATAATTATTGGGGATCAAGTTCCCTGAGGTTAGAAAGAGTTTTTGCAAACTCCAAAGGACTTTTAAAAAATAATCAAACATATCTGAAAAAAACATTAAAAATAAAACTCAAATCAGCTGGCATAAATATTAACTGGCTCAATATTAATTGGCTAAATAAGTATTTACCAACAATACATAAAGTCGAAAAAGGAAGTTAATTAAATAAATACCAGTTCACATAAGAACAAAGTGGGAGGAGGGTCATTTACCCTACATGTCTGTGGTGACTGCCCTTCATTATTTAACTCAATGATCATTGTTCCTTTCAATTTGTGAGTTAATCAATTCGAAACTCCAATTGAAGACATGTTAGAACAAGATAAATTATTTTATTTATCAATGAAAGATTTTATATATATAAAGTAAATCTCTCTTGCTCCTAATTTAGAATTGATTTATTGCGTCGATTCTAAATCACTCATTCTGATTTAATCACTTCACGTAAACAGCCGATTTTTACTTAATAATTTAAATAAGATTAGCTTCAATTCTAAAGATTAACAACGATGCCTTAATACAGCTAACAATTATCCATCAAAGCCTGGCGTTATCTTCTATTTCCCTTCAGTTTCCTTTCAATTCCATTTTACTTATTTATCACTATCTCTAATTAAATTCACTTCAATGCTATCATCATCAAGTTTCATTTTGATTGGGAAGAAATAGTAATTTTATGCATTTCAAATTATTATAAAATCCCTGAGGTTAGTAAAGAAAAAAACTCAAATAACTCAACATCGCAAGTCTAAAAAGAGACGATCAGATATATATATAAATTAATCACCTATATAATAGAAGATTCTTGAGAAAAATGGAACAATTTCTCAAGATCGGGAAGCTCATGACTGTCTCCAATATAGAGGTTTAAGAGAAAAAAGGTGTTAATTATCATAGCTGTGGAAAATGCATAATGTGTGGAAAATGCATAAAATGACTACCGTGGAAAATGCATAAATGCAAAAAGATTGGTCCATTTATCCCCTATGCTACTTAAAACCAAAAGGGAAAACAAAAACTTTTACTAATTTAATGAAACATATAATAAAGTTTTTGGTACTTAATTTTTGAATAAATCTGTTATAACTTCCCTTTGTTACAGTTTTTCAGAGAAACAAAAATTCTCTTTTGGAATTATATACATAATTCAATCAACATTCTCTAGAAGAATTATATAAGTGATCATTTAAATTCTCTCCCAGCAGATTTCTAATGTAATTTAAAAATAATAATTTTATGAACAAATTTCAATGAAAAATAATTTAAGAGTGCACCTAAAGTTTTTGTTGTCGTTGTTGTTTGTTTTGTTTACTAAGAATGTAAACTTTAAAAGAAAAAAGCTTTCTTATACTAGAGAAAAAAAATTATGAATCATCAGTGAAACCTATTTAGTTAATAAATCTCTTGATTTTAGAACTAATAATAGACAATAGAATTCTCAAAAATTCATTTTAAAAATAATCGATTCAAGTGAGATTTGAAGAATCTCAATTGACTTTTGAAAAATTTAAAAATAAATATATGTGTAAAATCTTACTTCTTTGATATTTCCTTCAGCTTTTAGCATCTGGAAGACGGCTACAATCGGGATTGGAGCAATAGAGCACAAAGCAATAAGCCAGCCAATCAGAATTGACCATCCAGGGTAGTTATACTCATCATAAGTTACAGCTTCATGGTTAACGAAAATGAAACATAGGAGACAGATAATTGTCGCCGGTGTTATATAACACCAGCATAACTTCCACCAGATAGGAGGAGGGCGTTTGATCATGAGAGTTATATCCATGCAAAAGCGATCAATGCCTATAAAAAAATTGACAAAAAATAAGAAATTAAAATTTATCTAAATCATAACGTAATTTCAAAATTAAAAAAAAAAATCTTTTGATTTGAATAAATGAAACAAATTATTTCTTTTATATAGGGAAAAAACAAATGAAGTAATTTACATGTACAGAAAGTGAATGCAATTTATTGTATGGAAAATCATATTCAAGTAAAATGATTTTTTAAGTAGAATTGTTCGTTAGTTTCCTTTAATTTCTAACTGAATCTATATGAAGGTTTATTAAAGACAAATCTTTTAATTTCGAAATAAGATCAGATGACATAAACGACACATGAGCTGGTACTTCATTCTCTTACCATACACACCACTTGATTTTAAATTGCAGAGAGAAGGGTATTATTTTCACATTAAAAAAATGTGAACATTACTTTAAACAACTTGATCAGCAAATAATTTTTTGAAAATAATTTATTTTCAAGTTTTATCTTATAGTTCGTTTATAAAATATATCAATATCCATTTTATTTTAAATAAAAAACCTTTTACATCAAAAGAATAGAGTGCATTTAAATAGAAAAATTTCTTTTTTGAATACTTACCATAAATCCAAGCGATGCAAATCAATTCCAGAAGAGATATAATCATAAGTGAAAATGCAGCACTGTACCAATCCATCAGCTGCAAGATGTACATTCCACTCTGAAACAAACAAATTCATGATAAATTAATTTTTAAAGACAATAGAGCATGAATATATATATAAGTAACTGTCAGCATTTGAAAGAGGTCGTATCATTGGATTGAAAGAGGCAGGTTGGGCAAATCGGAGAATCGCTCGTCATATAGGTCGAAGCGATGCAACGATTAGAGAATGTTGGCAAGAATGAGTGAATAATGACAGATTTCGGCGTCATGATAGTAGCGGTCGATCTAGAGCCACAGCAGATTGGGAGGACACTTGCAGCACAGCGGTGCGTCGACGACACTATGAAACCTGTTTTGCTACCGTTCCTTTTGCAGTACCCTGGCCTTATTTTTCAGCAAGATAATACCAGACCACATACGGCTCGTGTTGCTATGACCTGTCTTACAGTTTATCAAACACTTCCTTGGCTAGCCAGATCTCTTTCCAATCGAACATGTCTGGGATATGATGGGAAGGCGACTGCATCTACCAGGGAATGCTGATTATCTAGCCCGACAATTGGAGCAATTTTGGCAAGAAATACCGCAGCAGACCATCAGGGAGCTTTATCACTTTATGCCACGTGGTGTGTCAGCTTGCATCCAGGCTAGAGGTGGGTCAACACCTTACTGAGCTCGTTACTTCGTAACTATGTAACTCTGAAATAAATAATTAAATTTTTCTGAAATTTTAATAAGTTTTTATTCTGTACATACCACGTGATACGAATAAATAAATGCATTTAAATTCCAAACAGGGAAAGTTTCTGCCTCTTCTGATTTAGCAAAGGAAGCGAGAGGAAGCTTATAGGTGTTGCATCCGTCGCTATCATGATGTGTGTGCATACACACACACCTAAAACTATATATATATATATATATATATATATATATATATGTGTGTGTGTGTGTGTGTGTGTGTAAGTGAGAAGTTAAACTTCTTATGTTAGATTAGATTTTTTTTATAGATCAAAATAATTAAAGATAAAAAAAAAATATATAGTGAAAAAAAGTTCGAAGACAATTTCCTTGCTTTAGAATTTCATACAAATTTACTATTCCAGATAAGTAGTTGTTAATTGTTTAATAATAAAATAAGTAGTTGTTAAATTTTTTTGACGGTATGTATCAGAAAAGTAAATATAAAATACACACGAATCGTGATTTATTGCATAGTTATTGGTTTATAATTGAGTTATTTTGTAATTATATAGATATACTATATGAAACAGTGAATAATTTAACGTAACAAGAGTAGCAATTATATATTTTCTTAGATTCACAAATAATATTCTAAATAACCAAAGGATGATATCTCATATTTTGAAAGTCGTATTGCTCATAAAGGGTGTTTTCATCCCCACATTACTTTACAAGTTTCATGGTTGTCTTTCTGAATGAAAATAAGATTATTAATCATAGACTTAGAAACCAAGTCCCTCTGAATTATTCTAAAGGAAATGAATTTAGTGTTTGGAGAGTTCTAGGAAGAGTTTCATGTCGTTTAATGGATTAAGGTGGATTTACGGTCTTTCTAGGATTTAGTTCCAATGACTTTGGCCATTAACATTATTTGAAACATATTGTCTTCTTCCAGAAAACTGATGCCTTTAAAGAACTACTGTATAGCAGGACTGATGTAAATAAACCTGAAGAGGCAACAAGCTCTCCAGTTGGCATAATGTGGAAGTTTGGAAATGGAGGTGCCAGCTCAAGTATCATCCTCGTCTCTCTTCCGAGGTTCAAAACTACTAAGTCCTATCAAAATCACGAGGGTATTTTTCCATGTCAAAAAAGATTGCTTCTTAGCTATCTATTTTGTAACTTCCTGTACAACTACATATTTCATTTATACATTTGTACTTGCAAAAAAATGCAATAGATTTCTAGTGAAATGTTTGCAGAAGTGGATATCTACAAGAAATAAAGTTTTTGCAACTTCATTTAGACATTTGCAATCCGTTTGCAACTCCTTAAAAACAATTATTTCTTTAGATGAGGACAAGACATTGCTAAGAAATAAACTCTCTATCTCTGTGCTCTTTTCTCCAGTAAAAAATACATAAAAAATATTTACTCACTTCGGTAACGCACGGTAGTCCAAGGAGGAACATCATTAAACAAACAACAGCGGTAAATGATGTTTTTCTTTCTTTCAACAGGTATGGAAATTCGTCTTCAAAAGCACTAATTATTGTCTCGAACATTCCAAACTATAAAGACACGGATAATTCAACATTATTTACATTTTTACAATCATTTGCACATCTGATTAAAAATATTTGTGTCGTGTGCTGTGGTCTGCAGCAAAAGCAAAGATAAAATGCATTTTTTTCATGTTATTACTTGTTTCTTAAGTCGCCGCAACTAAGCACTTAAATAATTTATAAGGTAGAGAAAAGCCACTAAAGACTAAGATTATTGGAGGGCAACTTCTTCTTTCAAGCAAAATGAATAAAGTGCAGCTAAGTATTAGTGCTGACCACAGCTACGACAGACATGCAAGCAATGAGTAATATAAGTAAATTTTTAAAACTTTGGGGGTGAGCTCTGAAAATAGGTTCAAAAATACTAAAAACAGATTAATTAATTTTTCATATTATTTTTTATAAGTTTAAATATTAAAAAAGTAACTTGATACATGTAAAAAACAGATAATGAAAATACATTCAGAGCTCACTTTTTCAAAATTTACTTAATTATTGAGATGCTAAATAAAATTATGCATAGTGGTCAGTTAAAATTTAAAAAACGACCTTTTTAAAATACATCAGTTTCAAGGTTTCATCGGTAGATTTCTATAATATCAGTTAATAAGTGATAACATACGTATAATTTTATAAATTATTTGGGTGGTTAAGAAATCAAATGTTTACAAAATTTAAAGAAATTAGTTGTAGAAATAATAATACGAAATTTTTACAAGATTCCAAAAATAAGGAGTCAAAAAAAGAGTAAAACACACAATAAGTACAATTTAAAAAGCATTCAGTTGACAAGCAGAGTTCTCAGGAAAGATAGGTATTATCATAAGAAAAAATAGAACTGAAGAGTCATTAAAATGAATTCAGAACTAAAAAAATCAAAAGTTATTGATACAACAGGATAGGATTTTAAAAAATAAGGATAGAAACATCTAGATATCATTAGACATAAAATTTCTTTCCATTTTTACATCTATATATATATTCATATTATGCTTTTGCTATACCTCTCACAAAAATACATCTAAAATTACTATTTATAATTATTTTTGAAAGAGATTTAAAAAAAAAAGGAGTTAACTAATTTAAGTTCAAAAAATTTAAATTTCTTGAAAAGGATGTATTTTTCAACTTTTTAATATTGACAAATATCCTATTCATGAAACTTATGTTTTGTTAATTTCCTTTCATTCAAATAAGAAAGAAATACTTGCATTAAATTTAGATCCATATTTAAAAGATTTAATTATTATTATTTTAAAAATAATTTTCATTTTACACCTTTATTCTGCCGAAACTATTTAAAGTCGATTTAAAATTGAGTAAAAATGTGATCTGTCTAATTTTAACCCTTAGGCAAATAATTTTAAAATACTAAATTTATTAATTAGATTAATTATGCAACATCGATAAAAGCCAAGCTCAGAGAAGCAACTAAAATAGTAAATACACATATGAAGTGAGCAAAGCAATATTTTAATATTTTTTTTTATAAATGGCAGCAAACATTTAATCAGTAAAAAAATATGCAGCAAAATGTTTCATTTTCAAAAGAAAGCTGGAACAATTAAGTTTAATTGCAAAATTAAACAAGAAAAATGAACAGATGAATAAATGTTGAAACTAATTACTTATTATTACTGGTATTACATAAATTAACTGACCACTAGCATCTAAATAAAAAAATACATGTATATTAGCTAAGTCAAAAGTAGAGAAAATTGATAAATTATACACAAAAATTTACACTGTCACAACGGTGTGTTGTCTTGCGGCTTGTGTTGACGTCCTCTCCAAAGGGCGCACAGAAACCTAATACTTTTGTTATATAAAAATACATATGTCAAGGTATTTCAGAATCACCTATAGCACACTAGTTTGTGCTTCTATAATTTTAATTTAATTGATATATCATTTTCATTGACTAAAATTTTATGCAATTATATGATACAGCACATAAAATTTAGCTTTAAATATTTTATTTTACATTTGGCGTTAAATATTTTGCTTTACATTTTATTTTAAATATTTGGCTTAATATTTTACTTTAGATATTTTACTTTAAATGTTATGCTGTTTCAATTTTTGAAGCTTTTTATACTAATTCTAGTTATTTTTTGGAAGCAAAATATGATTAAATGCCCCAACACTAAAACATAGAACTATATATATATATATATATATATATATATATATATATATATATAATTTATGATAGAATTGAAAAGTAAGTTTCATTGGTGAATTTCCATTTTGTAATGCAAAAACTAATGAGCTGCTTGTTGTAAATATAAAAATATTGTATGGTTAAGTAAGATTATAATTGTAATAAAAATCATAATAATGACCAGAGGAATGTATGTTTTGATTCTTAAAAATTTTTTATTACAAGTATAAATGTAAATATGTATTTGAATTTTCTTTCAGTCATTCTGTGAAATGTTCATGGTTAGTGTGAAGCCATGAATTCATATGAAATAAAGATATTTATTTTAAAAATAAGAAACATTTGAAAATTATTAAAATGCAAGTAATAACTGTTAACAAATTTTAAAAAAAAATATTAAAATATAAAATATTCATTTTATCTAAAGAAATGTATTGACATTTATAATTACGCACATAATATTTAAATAATATTATAATATTTGTAAAAATATTGAATTTCATTTAAATTTTAACTTTTCAAAAAAATTTCCAGTAATGAACTAACTATTAGCATCTTAGCATTTCTTTGAAAATTTAATTTGAGCTATAAAAACCTAGATTTGGCCATATTTTATATGTAGCTTCATTACTCAATCTAAGCTTAATCTCATATATTAATCTGAAGGTGTTAACATCATCCCAATATGATACCAAAGTGGGTTATAGTTAATAATTTGATATTTAAGGACATCTGAAATGTATACAAATATACTTACTTCTCGTTGACATTTATTGCACTTGCAATAAGTGCAATGGACTTTTACATGGCCTTTTGCAGGTGAAATGCATATTTTGGACAAATTATAGGTTACATGGATTGCTCTATAAATCTTTAATCTACTTAAATCAGATAAATAATTGTAGTTTAATTAAGTTGTACGTCTTTAAAATTTAGTTTCGGTAAATACAGATTTTCACATTAGACTTAATTTGCTTTACAGTTAAAATGGAAATTCCCTCCCTGTTTTACACATTTAGTAGTTTGATACAAATATTATTTCTGTACTCACAGATGAGATTTCTCTTTCAAGAATATACGAGTCTTATAACTATACTTAATAACTAGATATGATTTTACATGCTGCATTCATATGATATCTTAATAAACATATAAATAATAATTCATAAACAAAGTAAAAATGTATAACCTATAAAATAATAAATATGGTTAGATTAATAATACAGCCATCTTACCTCTTAAAGGCAATTTTAAAAAATTAAATAGATTTTCGATAGAATAATATTCTGAAACTTTATTACATTTTGTGGAAAATGAACTATATAAATGTGTCATATTTAAATTAGAATATAAATTCATTTCTATATAAGATTTTGTTGGGTCACATATTAGTCTCTCTTGTCATTTTTTTTTCCATAAAAGAAGAGAAATTTCTTTATATGTAGATTTTACGCGTGAAAGTTCCTTGACATTAAAAAAAATGTGATTAAAAGTTTTATGAATAAAACGTTTAATTATAATTCGGTTCTCCTGCCCCTCATTGGAATACCTTCTATAGTAAGTATAGGATTTTCAATCCCTAGGTACTTGAATGGTCTTTCATGTTTCCTCAATGAGTTGGTGATTGATGTAAAAAGGTAACACGCCCCCCAGCATGCCCTGGTGATATTTTCCAATTTTCTACCAACTTTCTTATTAACCAATATTTGTATTTTTTCTTCATTAAAGTCTTAATAATGGATACAAATTTGTAATAATTATTTATACCCCTGATTTAATTTACTATATATAGTTCATTTCTTTTGTTTCCGTTTACCTACAAATCAATCAAAATTTTGAATTAAAAATTTGTCAAATAATAGTTTGTCATTCTTTTCTCTCAATATTATCCAATTTTTAGATTTTAACCCCTCCCCCTTTTGACTTATTCATTTTTAACTATGTTGTCTTGACAATCCATATGTTTGACGTGTGCGGGGTCCCATAAGGAAGAAAGTGGAGTTTGTGGGATACCTTTCGTATTACCTTTAACCCTTGCTTCCCTGTAGACGGAGGGCAAGTCAATCGGTTGGTGATAAGAATTTGCGGATATTGCTGTAGGGATAGCATTGATGATAGTAGGGCCTCGAGTTTCCTAATAGATCCTCGTTCTCATCTGCAGAACAACATATAGGGTTACCTTTAGGTGCGTGTTGAACTTAGCAATTATCAGTCAACCGGCGGACTTTTTTTCTTCTTTGGGTTTCATAGTAGGTGGAAACGCACAAAAAGGAATACCCAGCTCTCTGCCATGGATCCATCTCTTTCTCGCTCAGGTAAAAGTCTTATTTTACCCACCTGTTTCAAAGTGGACTTCTTGTTCTATCTCTTCCAGTCTCAAAAATAAAACTTCCATTTGTGATACTTAAAGCTTTTCAAGATATAAGTAATGAACCTAAATTCGTTAATATCATTATCCGGTAATTTTTTTTTTATGAAATCTACATCTCCTTTACTCTATCAAAAGAGATTTTTGTCTGCAAAATATATCTAGATTCTCATCTCAGATCATTCATTTCCTCAATCATTCATTTGTTATTTCCGAACCTGGCCTGCTGTGCGCCACTAAAGTCGAATTCTTGGCAAAAATTTCTTGACAAGATATCGTTCAGGTTAGAAGGCTAGTTGTTAAAAGAGGTGCTACTATGCATTTTTTCACACAATTAAACGTTTAATTTTAACTTACTAACGTCCTCAATTATTGAAGTAAGATACTTCAATGACAAAATATGGCCTTACATTTCGAATTTTCTTCATCGCTCTTTATTCCAACGATTTGGCAATTCTCAAATACCATGCCGTGCACAACAAACCTAATCTAAATATGCTTCTATTGGTTGTTCTGATACAAAACGTACTCTGGAATCTAAATATATAAACTGTTCTCAATCTCGCCCATCTAAATCGAAAGCTTATTCTCAGTGGTAACTAGAAGTAATATACAAGAATTTTAAGAAAAGGGTTAGAAGTTAAGAATTGGCCTTCCCCAAACTACTACTCTATTTAATACGCTTAGATCACTAAGATTCCCTCAACTTCCTGTGCTTCCCAGACATACCCAAATATCACGAAGGTTACTAGACCTCCAACAATTGTGTATCATCAACAACTAATGCATTCAGATATTGAATTACTCCTTCAACAAATACTTCACCTACTCCAACATTAACAACATTAATTTTGCTCCTCAGTCCACCATAATGAAAGTAATATAGGCCTATTTACCTGTAGTTTCTAATGCAACATACAGGAAAAAACCTGATCTTGTAGAGAGAACCTGTTTCAATCATTAAGAAAATGAATAGAAATGCTAGAATATTTAGCGGTTAAAATATGAAAAACTCCAGCTGTTTTTTTAATAATGTTTTGAAGATATTCATAAGCATTTTAGTTAAGGGACAGCATTCTTATTGCTTATGGTAACAATACAGAATACTCTACATCTACCTGAACGACGTCCTCAATTACACCAAATGAACCTCAAACTTCTGAAAACAATTCAAAATATTAAAATAGAAAGCAAAGTGAACTTACAGAAACGTATCTCGAACCCCACATGAGAAAGTCAGCCCTTCGTAGAAATTAAAAAATAATCCATACTAACCTAAAAAAAATGTACCTATACCCAACATTACTGAGAATGATATGATTCTCTGCAGAATCCATGAATACATCCTCGTCTTTTGACACCCGCTAAGAACAGGAGACAAAAGTAAGCATTATTTCATCTTTTTTAGAAGTATTATTTTAACTTAAAATTTGCAATATAGCGTCTCTGAAAGGATTTTGAACAATGACCAGTATCTTAAAAAATTTCAATGTAATTCACAGTTTTTACTACCTATTCTATCATAAAAATTCATTTTTGCCTCAGCATTTTTGTTTATCATGCAAAGTTAAATTTTGAATGTTTTGATTGGCAACTTAATTTTCACCAAGTGTTTGGCACATTATGTTGTTCCATGAGGACTCAATGCTATAAAAAATAAATAACCAATCAGTTCTTATATATATGCACATGAAATATATAGCTAAATGATATTATTGAAACGAATTTATATCAATTTGGGAGACATCTACGAAATATATTTTTAAGAACAAAAAATCACTTGGTGGATTCTACAGTTTTATTCAACGAATGAAGTATATCAGTTTAGTACGAGATGGCAATTCTGGAATTAGTCACTAGTACAATATCTGAGTTAAGAAAAATAATAATAAAGAGTACAATCGAGTTCTCCTCCAATTTCACTGACATGAGAAGTAGTAGCTTCATTTATCTGACTTTATATAACAGTGGTATCTTTAACCCTTAAATTTGAGAAAAAGTACAAGATTTGTCAAATATTTCAACAAACTTTAGATTTTAGAGACCATAATTGAACATTCACATTTCTTAATTATGGTCAAATAATCAGAGACTGGAAAGAGATATAATTTTTTTCAGCACATTTTATGGGCCTGTTTGATCAAAATGTAGTAAGATATTCCTCGAAGTCAATCGCTAACCCTCTAGAAGGTTGGCCAAGAGTTCAAGACCAAAACTAGCAAAAATTGAATATCTACGCCAACTTGCTCTTGAAATCATCAACCAAATTCCAAATGTTGCAATTTACATTGATACCGACAGCAGTGGAGATGAATTTATAATGCCTGTGATATTGGTGCTTCATCAAGAATCCTATTTTTTATAATAAGATCAAGATAAATATTACGAATTTTTTCGGTTTTCAGATCTGAGCATATTAACATGGGAGAAACACTTTATGTTATTAAAACCTAAACCTCATTTATCGATATTTAGGTTTTTTAGACAACCACAGTGCCGTCTAGCATCTAAGTAATTGGATTGAGATCGGTAATAGTGTAGCTGTTTCGATTCTTAAAATCTTCAAACATTTTTCGCCACAACATGAAATTTACTTCCAATGGATCCCATATCAGAATATTAGCATATTCATACTCAATGCTAATGAAATTGCTAATATTCTGACAAAGAAAGATGCGTTTAATACATCAGGTTCAAAATCCTTTCTTGAAACCCATTCAAAAATAAGAATTTTAAATCAGCACTTATAGAATACCCTCCGACCCATTCAAGATATAACCATTATATTATATTATATATAAATATATATATATATTGCCCTAACCTTTAAGGGAGATAGAGGCATCGAAATCGCGATTTGTAGGCTTGCTGATCAACACATTGGGAGTCTTTGATTAATCTGCACCATTTGTAATTATGCGCAAACCTCTCTCAAACATTTTTAAAATTGTATGGGCTTGGCTGAGAAGACTTAATTACTACATCTAGCATGGCTTTGTAACAAAGTACTCTATAACAACTCAATTACTCAAGAGTCAAAGAGCTGTTCAAGATGGTTTTTCTAAAACCCAAAACCACGGGTATATCTATTGTGGACAAAGTAAAAGCGTTTCACAAAATTTGCCACCAAAGCCTTATTTCCAAGATGATACGACCTGGAATTTTGAACCAATTAATCAAAATTATACACTCGTTTCCCGATTCTAGAAGCTTTCGACTAAGAGTTGATGATACAATCCCCCCCCCCCTACTTTCTAAAGTACCCAAAGGGAAGCCTTTTATCACCAACTGTATTTAATTTGTACATAAATGATATTGCGAAGGATGCAACCTCCATTTAGCTATGTATGCGGAACTATGATGACTCAAAAATATGTAATCGAAAAATTATCGAGATTGCAGAATTACATCTCTCGTTTATAAGCTCTAGATCATTGACTGGAAAATTAAGGTCAATGAATCAAAGCCAATCAAAATTAAGGCCATAAAAGCGCTTGCCTCATCCTTAAGAAACAACGATGGATAAGCAATTTGTCTCCCGTCACCATTTTTGACCAGCCCTGTTACAGAATTCAAGTACCTTGGGTTGTTACTAGACACAAAATTAACCTTTGCTCACCACATCCGATTAGTTCATCAAAAAGAGATTAGAATAAGTAGAAATCTCGCTTAATTTCTCGCAAGTAAAGGCTAGAGATCAAGCACATTCGTTTGCTCTACAAATCTATCCTGAGAACTGTTATGTTGTATGCTTAACTCATTTGGGGAAACACTGCAAATGCTTTTGCATGTCTTTCAAAATCTACTCCTCAGAAAAAGTATCGACTGTTGCACTGAAGTCCTACACAGAGATCTCAAAATGGAACCAATTTTCTAATTCATCGAAAAGCAATCGTTCAACTCTTTATTTAAAATACAAAAAATCCATAATGAATTAATACAATCTCTTTCAGCTTATAATCTATCTCTGTCCCTTTCAAAGTTAATTCCAAGAGCGCCCATGGAATATAATTAACTACACTTTCCGTGGCGAAATAAATTCACAGAATGAAACAATTTATTGGGATTTCTTATGAATTAATTTCTTTTCACAGTTCATGGGTTTCCCCCTTTTATTAATTCTCTACCATTCAACTGAATTGTAAAATATTTCAAATTATTTCAATATTTTATAAGATCTCTTCTTTTTCTCTTGTTAGTTTAAAATAAGATCAATAGATGGCAGCACTGTCCTAATGTAGCTTTCTACTCCTTTATAAATTATAAGCAGCCTCTCACGTTCCGTACTTATATCGTCCAAACTTATTCTTCTTGGAAAGACCTACGTGAATGTGGCTATCATGGCAATCTCCGTTTCTTTTAAACTTAAATTCCTCGTCTTTTAAAACCTATGTGGGTAAAGATGTCGTCACCAACGACGAGATCTGCGCCTCTGAATCCCCTCCCCCTTCTCTCTCTGTCCCTTAGGAGACCAATCAAGAGAAGGCGAAATGCGCGGCCGTGCCTCCAAATCATCCAATCGGGTTGCTCCTTCGGGGAGAATCAACTATTTTCGCCTTGACGTCATCACTCCAGACGTCAATCATTTTGGAGCTTTCTGTGCTCCTCTCTGCGAAGTAAAAATCAATATTAAGAAATTCTCCAATTAAATTAAGCTACCTTTTCCTAAAATCAAGATGAGGGGATAAATTTAATATTTTTAGATTGGAGCCTCGTAATTTTATGCCGTAGGCCGTAGACTGAATTTTTTTCTGTTGTCCGTGGAGTCAAGAGAAGGTTTTAAAATACAAAAATTTTAGAATTTAAGGCGAAACATTTTGAATGCCGTGCTCGATGTCATATTAGATATTGTGAAGACAAAACGAGAGAAGTTAAAAGTCCGAGGTAAATGATACAAAAAAGATAGAGTTAATAATGGAGATCACTGTTTTTCGTGGCGACTTCTGGTGGGGAACAACATTATTAGAAGATGTCAGCTGGCAGTTCTTGATTTTAAAAATTTAAATTTTTTGTATAAACACCCCAAAAAGATTTTTGAAACTAGGAAGTTACTGAAAGCTCACGCAAAGCATGACGTAGCATTGGTTGGGAAAATTTTGATTGATTGAAGTCCTACGATGAAAATTTTTAATTAATTTAAAACACGTAGAATCCTATCTAATGAATTACTTGTCCTTGGTCTTTTTAGGACTGGGAAGTGTTGATAATTGTGCTCTAGTGAAACTCTGGGTCTTTTTGGGGGAATGATGGGATCTCTTGATTGCATGCTGGTAGGTTTGGAAGTAACTCATTGAGAATTAAAAAGTCATTTTAACGTCTAAGAACAGCCCCAGGTTCTTTTATCCTAGAATAATTAATCCTGAGCATAATAAACTTGCCGCTTTCAAAATTGACCAGATTGTCTCTGTCATGAGAGGTTAATGGTCCCTAATTATTTAATAGATGACGGTTTCCCCCTCAAATTTGTGAATTTTTAATGTAATATATATCATAAGTAAGTTCACAAAATTGTTTCAAATCTGTAACATTAAATCTTTTGTTACTTTGTCATTTCTCTGCTCTTAGATGTGTGAACTATTTCATTTATATAATTACAATTTTTCAAAGTATTAAAAGTGATAAAACGTTATTAAACTAAAACCCTAATGTCATTAATAATTATTATCCTTAACACTTTGATACTAAATCGAATTTTAAAAAAGTATCAGCAAAAATAAAACTTAAAAGATACGTTTAATGTCTTTTTTTTATTTTATTTTTAAATTTTTGAAAATAATTTTAAAACTGGTGTTTTGAGCATACTCTTAAAAAACTTTTAATGCAAGTTTTTTTTTTTATTATTATTTTTTATTGCTTGGTAGAGTAAAATGTAAATAGTGTTTATTGAAATGTTGTTTAATTGAAAAAACAAGTCTTAATTATTGTTGAAAATTATTTTTGAAATGATAGGTCCCAATAAGGTTTTGTTGTTGCTCCCTATTTTATCAGTTAATAAATTCTGTTTTACTTTAGAATTGATATGTAATAATAAAGAATCAGTTTAGAAAATGAAACTAACCTGCTTGTCACACCTAGAAAAGAATCGGTATTTGTGCATCTTCACAATCATGTGAGTGGAATTTATCAAATTTGATGAATTCTAAAAAATTCTGACAACTCAAACGAAAAACAGTTTATCATGGCAAACTCGTGCGTAATTTCTTATTTTGTTTCAAGAAATTGCATCATTTTCGTCAACGTTTGGTTTCCTTGCTCGTATCTACAAGTATTTTTTCTTTCAACCTTTTTTCCCCAACATAATCTGAATTTCTAAAAAGCAGGAAGTGAAATTTGCAATGAACCCTTAAGAAAGCAGGGGGATGGGGGTATAATTTAACCTTATTGTTGGTTTGCTAATGAAAAGGAGGAACTTGAAAAAGTTATATTCACGAACAGAATCAATCAATCACCCACGTATCTACCTAGGTACAAATAATTCCTAGCTAGATTTGTACGGCGTCAAGATTAAGAAACTAAATAAAACAATTACTTTGAATCTATTAAGACTTTTGAAATAAAAATGAAGAAAAGATCCAGAGATCTGCTGAAAAGCTTAATTTTTTTTAAAAAATATAATTTAAATTTAAACGCTATTTCTGTACAAAAATGCACGCATATAATCAACCATTTGCTTTGTAAATTGCCATTATTCTTCTCCGGTAAAAAATTCACAGAACTTCATTCACTTGATTGCGATAATATACATGTAACAAAGAGTTATTTGCACACTTCTGTATTATTCGATATATCGGATTTAATAAATCGGAAACTAAAAAAATTAGACCTTTGGTCTGATCTTTTGTCTACTTATTTATGTTATTTCAACTTAGAATGAAGTAAGACAGCTATATTACTTAAAAAACCAATCTCTAAAAATCAGCATTATCACATTTTGAACATAGATTATGAAAAAATATTTATAAACTAGGTGCAAATATTCATTCAAAAATAGGCACACATGTTAAAAATACAATAAATATCCTTATAATACAACAAGAAAAATTTCAAAAATATTTTTAAACAGCCTTGAGGCAAAATGTATTTTTTTCCCGAGCAAACAGTTAAAGGCGACACACGCACACATTCATACTTTCCTCTCATTCAGCTAACTATAAGTACTCTAACTCTAATCTATAACTCAAGGAAAAACTCTATATTGACGCAAATAAATTAGTGAATTTTCCATTCTCTGTCTTATGATTTAAAATTCATATATGTACTCACAAATCTGTTCCTATAAAACTTTGCAAATAAATCAAAAACAGCTTTCAGAATTTATGTGCAGTATTTTTAAACAACATTATTTGCTCAACTATATTTGGACAATTCTTTCTTTTATATAAATGAGTTTGCATTTTAGAGAGACTTTCAAATTTAGTTATTGGCAAATTATACTGCATAACATTTATATATAACGATTCTACAAAATAGTTTTTAAAAATGAAATTTTACTCTTAAAAAGGGGACACACAGTATTCTTCTAACAAAAAATAAATTACTAATTAAAGTGTAATTATTTGCATATCCGAATTCTCTATAATGTGTCAAAAATAACTCAGAAAATATATTATTTTAAGAAGACTTTATAAAAGGAACATATTTGTAGTTCTGCTTTTGATACGAGTTAAGATTAAGGTTTCATAATAGGGTTCTGTGTTGTGAACAATAAAATGTTTCCTTGAGTGGAAGCCAGAAGTGTGCGCAAGATACAATTTTATTTAAGTCAATAAAAATTAATTTGGTATTATGCAAATTTTTTTTATATTATTAAAGTTTTCAAATAGATATAATGAAGAGCTAAAGAGTTTTAATTAAAGTTTCTTAGAATAAATATATTTTAATTATGGCTCATTATTGCAGCCATTAATTCAAATATTAAAATTATCTTGAACAAATTTGGTTTTGAAATTATCTTATTGTGTCTTTAAAGATATTCAGTTTTTAATGCATGAATCAATAGAAAATTGAAAAAATTCTACTAATTAACTTGCAGATATATTGCAAAGTATAAAATGAGTGCAAAATTACTAAAAACAAAATCAACAAATTACAGTATATAAAACAATTCAAGATAGTATGTTTTATAAATGACCTCTTTTAATGGGTCATTTTTACAGCTCATAATTTCATCAGATTTTGGACATATTTAGAAAAAAGTACCCATACTGTTTTAAGAAATCTACACATTTATGGAATTGATTAGGTATTCAGCAAAGATAACCAAGGCTTATTATTAAAATAATATTACAAAACAAGCAAACAAAAGCTTTTCAAATAATATCTTTAAGCATTTTGGGTTTGTAAATGAAAGAAATATAAAATTGCTTAGAAATATAGAAATATACCATAGGCCTAACTGTAGTCTTCCTCTTAAAAAGAATGTTTGAATTATTCTTTGCAATAGATGATAAACTGATGAGTGCTCCAAAGTTATGAGATGATTTTTGAATCAAAATGTAAATATTTTTCCAAAGTGTTTGCTAATGTTCTTTCTTGTATCTTGAGAGGTACTTTTAAAGATCTTTACAAGATCAATAAGCTAGAATACTGAAACAGTAATCTAGCTTATAATAATAGTAAATATTATAAAAGTTTGTAATATAATATGGAAAAGTTTTTCCAATTTTTTTCCTCGAAAAACGAAAATAGGCTGCTATTTCTGAAAATGAAGCAATATGCTAAACAGCCCCAGATGTGAAAATTTTTTAAAAATTTTCCAACCCAAAATTTTGCATAAAATTTTGATAGTTTTGTGTCCATATCCTTACTTGTATTTACAATGTACAGAGCTAAAAAAAATACCTTCTTAGCTTCTGAGGCAGAATCGGCAGTGTGTTCGCTGGAACCATTTTGGCCCCGTCATCAGAAACTGACTATGTTCTCCAGTTAATTAAGAAACTGAAACACAAATCTCTATTTTTTAAAGCTAATACAGCGGGAAAAAGAATTTGAAAATTTTAAATCGGGAAAACATTGTCAGTTTTTATCTCCAAAGGAATATAAAATTCTGCTGAAAAGCAAAATTGAAATAATTGATTTCAACAGATATTGTTTTTACCATAGCCATGTATATGTACATATATATGGCAATAGGTTCTCAATTTTTGATAAATACAGGAAAAAAACCTTTTTATAAAATGGGTTAAAAATATAAAATAAATAAACAATAACAAAAATCAATACTAAAATATAAAACTATAAATTATGTGTAAATTTTTAGGGTAAAACATAACGACAGCAAAAATTGTTGAAAATGATCAATAAAAGTAGCACAACTGGAACTTAAAACCCTACATTATACCATACCATAATCTAAATATATGAATTGTTTTGAACAAATGATGCTTTGCATTTGAAATTAAAGAGGGTTTCTTACACAGAAAGGACTCAAATTCGCAATAGTTCATTAAACTTTTGTTTATTAACCCTGTTTTTGTTTATTACGAATTTTTTTTTATAAATAACACTTTGTTCATTTTGTTTTTAATCGGCCCATGCTAATTTTAGCTATTCAGAAGTATTTGAGTTGAAGCTACAAAAAAGAAGCTACATAAAGTGTAAATTACTACACTTTAAGGTGTTGCTTCTAATTTAATTATTCGTTTCTTTCAGAAGTAAGAGCATTGCATGTTAATACACTTTTATACATATAGATTCCTTACATATATAAAAACACAAAATTATGTTCCATAGAATATACAACTAAATTACATGACACATCTAATTTTATAAAAACCTATTCAAGGTAGAAAAGGTATGACAGCAATTCAAAAGGCTTTCCTTTCACAAGGACATATCTCCTTTAAAAAGATATTGATAATTAAGAGAGAGAGAGAAAGAGAGACAGATAAAATTCTTAAAATCAACAGCTGCAAAAATTAATAAAATTCAGATTAAGTATGTTATATATAAAAATAATAACTAAATGCAAAACTAATAATTACAGAGACATGAAGAAATTAATATTGAAATATGAATCAAATTATAATGCAATAAGATGAAATTCAAGAAAGCAAATAACTTTAGAAATAAACTCTCAATTTATGCACTGAATTCGAAATCATTTGAACTTATAGCCATTTAATAAAATTATAATTTTTAAACATATAGTTTTTCTAATTTATCTCTCCATATCAACAAAGAAAAATAGAGGATGAACTTATAGTAATGTTTTTCATATTTGTATAATATTTTCTAGGTAAAACCTTCAAGTCAGAATGTTCTTATAATATTTAAAATGACATTTATTCTTCCTTCTTGTAAAAATTCAAAATTCTGTGGGTTCATTTTTATCCTTAATCTATTTATGAATATCAATTTATCTTTTCTATATGAATTTTAAATAAAATTTGAAGTTTAATACTTTTAACTATTTAAGGAGCTGAATGCAATGCAGCAAATTTAAATCAAATAAACTAATTTTAGAATCATTTTATTTGTGCTTTTTTAAAAATATTTAAGCATTAGAGTGAGGAATCTTAAATTTTTTTTGTATTTTTTGAATAAATAATAAATAACAGGATAGTACTATCATAAATCTGATTACTGAAGCCTATTCATACAACATATTCTATTTTTCAGATTTCCCTTCATCTGCAAACAATCAGATAAAGTTTACTGCTTTTTTGCTGGTAAAACAAATAACTGCAAATTTATGGTATGGGTATGAACCATAAAGATAGAAGGGGCTTAGGAAATTCTTTTGATTGATATTTTCTTATGCAATTTCGATATAAAGTGCAGGAGAAATAGAGGGGAAAAAACCTATAAGCTCACAAAAGATTTATATTATCCTGTTAGAATTTTATAATAAAGAAAATTATTATTATTATTTTATCTCTGAAGTTTGTTGCATATTTCACTGAACTACCAGACACATTAAATTTTTTTTCTGAACAATTTTAAATGAGATAAAAAGGGGGGAAAAAACTCATACTTCATTGAAGTAGCATTTATTCTTAACATTCACCTTTCATAAGTGTTGTAAGAAGCTTTAAAAATACAATACTTATGTAAGATTTCAATCGTTTATTTTTAGAATCAATTAAATATGTATTAAAAATAAAGTAGGAAAAGAAAGCAAACGTAATTTGCTTTAAATATTAGGAATAGGGTTTAAAGGGGAATTTCGATTACTTCTGTATATATTTTTACACGTATATTTCAAGTATTAGTATTTAAATAATTAAGAAACAATTTTAGAATGAATAAATATAATTAAGATACGTTTCTAGACATTTAAAATTAAGTTAAGCAATAAGAAGAAATTTTTGCCTAAAATTAAACATACTAATATATTATTATTCGTTTTTAGCAATTGAATACACTAAAGGACTGTAGTTATTTATGCAGTTTAAAGATGAAATTTACAATTTACTTTTTCATTTTTAATTTATATTCAGATACTTCAGAATTTCATGAAATATTTTGAGAATTGAAATAATTAACTTTGAAAAAGCTATTCCAATTTAAAAGATGAATATTTTAAAATTTTCTGATTATTCATATATATATATAGATAAATTTTCAGCGCATAGTGTTTCTAAGTAAATTTAATAAAACTATTCGCAAACTTTTATTTAGCTCAAAATTTCGTTGAATACGCAGGACACACAAAGATTTTAGATACACTCAAATACAACTTCTAGAAAACAATAAGAATTTTCTGAAATTTAAATTTTAGATAACAATGGCTTACATTTTCAATCTATTCAAAAAATTAGAATTAATTGTATGAAAAATAATTTGCACAATGTATGGTATTTTTACTTTGAAAGTGCGAAGAAATATGTTAGTAATTGAGACATACTTTCTTTCAATGAAATATATTTGTTTCTTGAATTAGAAAATAAATGACATATTCCATGTGAAAGGTTATTGCCCAGAATTGACTACATACAGTTTACAATAAAAATGTTTTTTAATTACCTGACTGTCTAAACCTATCGCGAATAACATTACAAAAAACATTATACTCCATAGGGGTGATAGAGGTAATCTTGAAATTGCTTCGGGATAGGCAACAAATGCCAATCCCGGCCCTGAAAATTAAATTCAATTAATTAGACATTTAGAATAAAATCTTGAGAACAATGATAATGATATAAATAATAAATAATGATAAATATAAATAATAATAAATAGTGATAATTTCTTCCCCAAAGAAAGACATTTGGTTAAGGTAGTCTTTTCAAGCTAAAAGAAAATATTGGTGTAAAGCTTAACTAGGTTGAAGTAATGTAACCAGACTAAAATAAGTCTTATAAATTCTAAAAAGGTAGCGTACAAGACACTACCTATATATATCTTGATTATAATCGTTATATATATATTAATTTTAAAATTCTTGTTAATTCTAGTCAAATTTAAGCGATAGAAAAGCCAATTGTAATGGGAAGATAATAGCGGATGTTAATCTTATTATAGATAAAACAAAAGGATTTAATGAAAAATAAAAAGATTTTTTCTCAAGTTTATTGAGTTGGCATTTATTCAAATGGCCGAGGATGGACCAAAAGGACGTTTTCATATTTTGCATATACGGGTGTGTGTGAGTATATATATATATACATATATATACATACATATATATATATATATAAACTCGTATATGCAAAATTAGAATTCGATTTAATATTGGAAAGCATAAATTTGATATCCAAAAAACTTTTAAGCCTACAAGAATATTATTACTAGAAAAATGTCAAACGTTACAAAAGAGATCATACACGAGAGCTGTTAAATATTCAGATGAGAAACTGGTATCATATTAACATTACATAACGTTAAAAATGGTTCAAATAAAAACATATTTAGAGCGATTCTAGGCATATGTTTATCATATGCTGCAAATTTTATAATAACGTAAATAATATTTATTATAATTTATTTAATTATTATAGTACAATAACATTAAATAAATAACTCATAAATTTATTATTCATTTTTCTTTCACCTTTCAAAGATTATGAGTAAGTCTCTAGAATATTTTTTTGTTTCTTTTTGAATAAGTTTTAACTTTAAAATACATATTTGTGTGTCAAAAAGTGCTAAGCACATAGAACAGGATATATTTTGGATTTACTACTTGCGAGAGTGTTATATAAAACTGTGAATAACAATTTTTTTTTTCAGTAACATTAATTTAAATATTATTATTACGACTTATTAAAAATCGATGTCCTGTTGACCATGATGATGGCTTTAGAGACAAAAGTGACCAATATTGAAGTTATGCTCAAAGACATGCATTTTGAATGAAGTACTTGATTTGTAATAAAATAATTTGCGAATGGTTGGAGTAACTTGCGGAAGGGGGGGAGTGTTAATTCAGTGATCATAGACTCATAAAAAATTAAATGCAAAACATGCAAATATGAAAGAAATATACAAATAATTAAAATTACTAATTGAAAGCAAAATTTTTAAAAATTCGTGCTAAGGACAAATCGTAATTACTTAAAGAACATAAGTTGAACAAGATGAAAAAAGCACAGAATGTGTCAAAACATTTACAAAACTAATTTCAAATATCTTTACATTATACAATATATTGTAATATTGCTATAATTAATTATTTAAAATACAAAATTGGCATAATTATTTATTGAAATTGTAATACTGTTGCAAATATTCAAATTGCAATGTAGTCATAATTAATTATTTAAATTGAAAAAATATATTGTTATAAATATTTATTTAAATTAAAATACTTTCATGTATATCTTTACATTTGTTTTCTTATTATGAAGAGATGACACAAGCTCTGACCAGCCGATAAATGTCAAAATAAATTTTAGTTCTAATTAAGTTTAAAAGATTCCCTGATTACTATTGAGTTATGAAACATTATTTTTTTTTAAAGTAACGAAGGATTTTTTTTGCTGAAATATATCTGAAAAAATGTACCCTCGATGAAAAGGGAAGTATCCTACAATAGAAGTGTTGAAATCAAAGGTTCTCTGCTATGATTGTGTTACAAAATTTAAAATCCTGAAGTATATATAAAAAAAAAGAAAGAAAATAAGAAGATTCTTTCTCTATTTTTAATTCCTTAGCTTGTCGTTTCTGTTAATACTAAATTACCAAAAAAATTTGATATTTGGTGAATCTCATAAGCTCCTCCTGATTGCTTATTAATATCACACTTAGAAGCATCGTGCAGGTTATTGATCACGGGCCTCGTAATTTTGAATGACGAAGACGACACCTAAACTGGCACCCTTCTCTCCTGACTTCCACATGATTCCAAATTTAGAACTTTGAGCTCCAATAGATTTAACATGCATCAGTCATGGTACACTATGGATCTGTAATGGAAGCAGTACTAGAACAATCGGCTTGACTGAAATATCGGCGACCAAGAACTCGCAACCAAGACTACTAGGCAACTGTTGCCCATAGGGATTCCTCCTGCTATCAATACAAGGAGCTGCTCACATTCATGACACAAATAAAGCTCTTCTAATTTCTAACAGTGATTACCGACACTTTATATATAAAACTGGAGGTAATAAATAACAACATATTCCACATGTGTTACATTTCTTCTCTTCTCTTAGACAATATTGCTCAGATGTTAAGAAGTGGATTATATATTCATTGTTCAAGGATCTTCAAAACTAGACTAAAATTTCTGAAATTTAAATCGTGTCTTTTATAGGTTTTACTTAAAATTATAACCACTTTAAATAAGGAAAAAGGAAACCTATTTTAACATCAGCAACGCAATTTTTCTGTGTTGAAAAACCTAATTCTTAGTAAGAAATGAATACACTGGTGAATTCTGATTTTTATTACACGAAACATTTTGTTTAACTCAGATTTGTAAGCTATGGAAGAAATTAAAAGAAAATATAAATTCTCAGAACGCTGAAAGCTTGTTAAAAAGAAGTTTGAATCGATTCAATAGAGCGTTTTACTCATGAATTGAGATTTACATTCGGAGCAATTGACAACTTGTCGCAATTTTCAACCATGTTCAAGATAAAAGACAGTTGGTATATGTAACGCACACACATAACTTTCGTTCTACATTAAAATACTAAGCCTTAATTATGTTTCGAATTCTTCAATAGCAATTATTACTTATAACGGTTATCAATGGAATTGAGATTCGAACCTAAATTCTACCAGCCATCCTAGCTCTGATTTTCTCCCCACCATGATATATGACTCTCATTTAATGAAAAATTTACTTATAATATATCGCTAAAAACTTTAAATTCATGCCTAGTTGATGCACCAATTTTTTTAATCAATTTTAAAATTGTTACTAAAACTGATTGTTAATAATACCTTCAGAGACTACTTCTTCAATGGAATTTCCAGTCTCATGGGCCATGAATCCTATAATTGAAAACACCACGAATCCAGCAAAAATACTTGTTCCACAGTTGATAATCGGTATGAGCATGGCGTCTCTGTTCAAAAAATCAAACAGTATTTCAGAAACATGTTACATTTTCCTCAGAATCAAAATAATATTCAACCAGAATTGCATACAAACCTATACACGTTGTTATTAAACTTGTTATAGCTAGACATTGTGAGTACAGCACCCCAAGCTGCACCGACTGAGTAAAATATCTGAGTAGCTGCATCACCCCATACCTAAGCAATTAAAATAATACAAGGCATAAAATACCGTTCCAAAATTCATATCTATCATATATATTCATATGTATCAAAAAATTCATATCAATCTAAATATCAAAATATTCATATATTCATAAAATCATATTTAAAATTCGTTATTCATAAAATCATACTTAAAATTAATTATCAAAAAA
>BMAW01065306.1:764921-779246 GCA_019974015.1 Nephila pilipes | reverse complement strand
AATTCATATCAATCTAAATATCAAAATATTCATATATTCATAAAATCATATTTAAAATTCGTTATTCATAAAATCATACTTAAAATTAATTATCAAAAAAACATGTTTAAAATTCATATCTATCAAAAAGATTCATATCTATCATAAAATTCATATATTCTAAAACTCGTATCTATTTAAATATCTGAGTAGCTAATCACACACACATCTTCCCTTACCTAAGCAATTTAAATAATGCAAGTCATAAAATACAGTTCATAAATTCATATCTATCAAAAATCAATATCTTCTAAAATTCACATCTAACATATATATTCATACCTATCGAAGTATCAAAAAATTCATATATTCATAAAATCATATTTAAAACTTGTAATTCATTAAATCATACTTAAAATTAATATTAAAAAAATCATACTTAAAATTAATATACATAAAATCATACTTAAACTTAATATTCATAAAATCATGTTTAAAAATCATATCTATCAAAAAGGTTCATATCTATCTCAAAAAATTCATATTTATTCACATCTATCATAACATTCAAATTTATCTAAATATAAGAGTAGCTCCATAGCCCCATACCAATGCAATAAAAATAATTTAAGACATAAAATACCAGTTAAAAATTCATATCTATCTAAATCAACAATACATTATCTAAATGTATCATACTTTAAAAGATAACAGCAATTCCCATCTCGGTGAAAGGTAGAACACAATTCCATCAAAAGCTCCAGGCAACGTAACTCCTCGTATCAACAAGCAAACAAGTATAACATATGGAAATGTAGCAGAAACATACACAACCTGAAAGATTATTCATTCATTATAAGGGTGCATACATTTTGGAGTACTTGAAAAGAACAAACCACATTTGATAGCGAATTCGTTACCTTTCCAGAAGACTTGACACCTTTTTGAACGCAAAGAAACACGAATACCCAAGCAATAAACAAGCTTAAAGCTAAGGGCCACTGTATTTCTCCAAGATGTTCAATTCCAGAGCTTTGATGCAGAACATTGAATCTAAAATTGGAAAGATATAAATCAAATTTTCAGGGAGTATTCTAAAATATTGTTATTCTCGAGTAATACTCAAAAACAATTATATATTTTTCTTTTGAATTAAAAAAAATTACATTTTATATATGTTCAATATGTTTCACATCTTAAATCAAATTAAGTTCTAAATTAACTTTTAAGTTTCTATAGAAGCCATTTTTAAAACAACTATTTTGTTATTTTTAATCATTATGTTCGACTTTTCATTAATAAATTCAGGCACGTTACTAAAATATACACGAAAAATTAGTATATTAATAATCAACAAATCCTTAAAATGGAGAACTATTTAACCTGACTTCTCTCTGCACAGTTTTAGCTACATGTAATATAATGTCATTATAATAAAATATATCAATTGGTATCACTCCAACTTCATTAATTGTTGCAATTCGTAATGTGATAAGTTGGTTGGATTTACATATGCTGACAGATACTTACAACCAGAATTCTTCACTTGATGTCCTTTTGGAAGCATTAGCAAACCGCCTGAGAGCAGCATCTGTAAAGTTACCAATACTCTTGGAAAGATGAGAAATGTTCCGTAAAGTGTAGTTTGAATCCAAAGCAGATGCAGACTGCATCACACAATCTGGTGTGTTCCACCAGTTATTGCAGGTAGCCCAAGGAACAGTGTACGACTGATAAATATAGTAGAGGGTCCAAGCTATAATCACATTGTAATAAATACAAACGATTCCAGATATTATCACCATTCCATAACCAAGACCTAAAGGGTAAAAAAGAATTATCAGAAACAATAAATGTGTGTTAAATGGAAAAGAATTTTTCTATAAAACTGTACTGACCTTTAAACAATGGAGATATTTTCCATATTGTTATGGGGCCTAGACTTGCGAACTGGCCAAAACTCATTTCTAAAAAAAAAAGCGGCATTCCACAGACGATCAAGAAAAGTAGATAAGGAATCAAGAAAGCTCCTATAAATAAAATAAAATAATTTAAAACTGTAAAATGTAGGTATTAAAATTCTGAATCTTTAAAAAATTTCTTCACTTTTGCACGCATTTAGCATTTTACGTGCTTTTGACAGTGTTATCTTCAAGTATTTAAATATCTATGGCATTGAAATTAATTTACGTTATGATAAAATGAAATTTTTAAAATTGTATTTGTGTTGAAGCTAATCACATGAATTCATGCAAAAGATGCTACATGGTCCAACCAATTTTGAGCCTCAATCGAATGAATAGACCGACATCCGAGCTAATATTTATCTCTTAACTCTGCTTTATCAATTAACATTGGTCTTAGACTCAGCTCCTTGTACAGCATCACCATTTGTGGAAACAAGTATCAAACATGCACCCGACTTTAATATCACCGATTCTGAGTTCACGACTCTAATTACTTGCCTAATATGGACTTCAAGCTATTGGAAATTTAAGAAAACTTATGATTACAATCGATAATCTACACTCTGCGGGTAATAAATATTGATAATGCATTCAAAATGAAATAAGTTAAGTGAGTTAATTGATAAAGCAGAATTCTTTGAATTCATTTCCAAAGAGTGTGATTAGCAATTCAATAGAAATTTAGAAAAAATTTTACACAGCAAAGTATTTGTTGTAACTATTCTACGGGGTTTAAGTCCTTCTGGGATAGTTTACTCCTTCCCCCCTCCGATAGCGTGATGTGGAAGTTTAGAGAGAGGGATGCCGGCTCAGGTGTCATCCTCGTTACTTGACCGAGGTTCATCGCCAATACCCCTCGAGTTGCTTTAAAGGGCGATGTTTATAAACAATCATTCAAAACAAGTTTAACATATAACTAACCCATTAAAAGAACATTTTGACCCCATTACACATTTTGTAAAGTGCATAGAAATGGTACTGAAATAATTACGAATAAAACATGAAAACAGCAGGTAAAAATTTGAAAATGTATTAAATTATGTTTTGTTAAGGGGGGGGCTTACTTTTTTGAAGCATGAAACACAAAATGGCACAAAAATGTATTTTAAATTTGCTCTTTGGACTTAAACGAATGCTTATGAAATATATTTAAGAGTTGAATATATTGCATTCACTTAAAATATAATCCTTCGTTTAATTTTTTTTAAAAGGCTTGTCTTAAAATTTATTTTCAGCCAAATTTATATGGCTATATCAATCAAATTCATATAAATCAACGAATATATATATATATATATTAAAATTGTTATCTTAGAAATCACCACCTCCTTCCCCTGAAAGAGTAAATGTCAGTAATATGAAATTTTGAAAAGGATACATTATATTTATCCTTATTATACTACCGCACACATATAATACGAAATTTTTAATGAAAAATTGAAATAAATTCTTTGCAAAAGGCTCCAGTTAGAAATACAGTTATAATATTATATATTAGAAAAATAAAAGTACTCAAATATTCAATTAGATGTTTCCCATTGTCTCTTATTACTTAGTTCTTTTCAGTACTAAGTAAAAATCTTTTTTAACTGGGAAATCACTCAAGATTTTTACACTAATTCAGTTGACGGGATCACACTGGAGCACCTGAGCGTTATGCTTTTAATCTCCATGTCTGGTACAGAATTTTAAAAAAAGAGCTTTACTTCGGCTTTTCCGGCCCAGAACTGCGTTTGTGAATTTAATATTGTATAAAATTTGGAAAAGAAATTAATGAATTTAATTAAAAAAGCATTTAGTTGTGTAATAATATGATAAAAGGTTACTCAGAGGCTGGAAGCTTTCTGAGTGGCTGGGTATATATCTGACTTATCAGCCGTCCAATGGGGAGGCTGCCATTCAGTGTGTGTATGTGGTTTACTGGAGGTAGGAGTTTCTTGGTTACACTAATTCAAGATCTCCGTGTTTAAATTGTATAAAGAATCTTAAGCAGCTACAGTTTACAGTTAACTGACAAGACACTGATTTTGTAGCAAATATATTTTATTATCAAAATCAATATGTCGTGATTCAGTAAATCTAGAACTTTAAAACCTATGTTGAGGCGTTCATCTGTTCGAAATACTTGATATTCGATATCCCTTCAAAACAAAACTCGTCCAAGCGTTTATAGTTTTTCACACCGTGGCGCCATCTGGCCGACCAAATAGTTAACATATTTCCCAACAGATTCGAAATTAATTTAAAATGGGTTTAGTGTGCTGATTACTTCGAAATAAAATTATAACCCTATATTTATTTCGTTGTTTATAATTTCAAAGAAAAATTGGTATGTATTGCTGATAAACTCACCTCCTCCACTTCGGTAACACAGATAGGGAAAGCGCCAAATGTTTCCAAGTCCAACAGCGTAACCAATGCATGAGAGAAAAAAATCCAACTGACGACCCCATACTGCTCTAGCATTTTCTCCAGCTAAGCTGACGCTGCTCACTGTTGATGAAGTATCCTCGGGTAATGGCAAGGGCACCCCTACACAAGGCTCCTCGGAAGGTATGCAAGGGTTGAAACTCGGAAGGAGCGTCGCAGTAAAATCCTTTTCCTCAGGACATGAGGAAGTCTGAAAGGAAATATATTTTTCATTTAATATAATTGCAACAACGACGTTAGGAGTTCAAATACCTTAATAACTAACCCAAAACGCTTAGCCCTTTTGCTTAGTAGTTAAGGGCACTGCTAAGCAAAACCGAACGTGTTTCCTTCGGACCCTAAGATTCAGAGTTCAAATTGCCGTCATCACTCAAGGTCATCCGACCTCCTCTTCACCACGAGGTGAAAAACCATCTCTCAAAAGTGACTGGGAGAAAACCTTCGCATCGAAGTTACACAGGTTTTGTCAAATAACAGGATACCAAAGTACTATTTATGCTATTTTACAGTAAATTATTTAAATATATTACAGACGATATTTATAAATACATGAAGAGAAAGTGCTTGTTACACTTACATACTTTGCAAATGTAACACATGTTCAGGTGTTAGTTGCACACTAGAATAAATATTACAGTTGTAATAATGTCCGTAGGTACGATGCTCTTGTTTAACATTTAAGAGGTATTTGACGTCCCTTCTATTAAGAATTTTTTATGGAATGAATTTGGCCAAGCCTCTTAAAAACCGCATGACCTGTTGGTTGGATAACTGGAGTTATTATTTAAGCTGTTGGTCCTGGACATCCCAAACGGGAAAGGAAATAGGTCTGCGTCCAGTGGGATGGGGGACTGTCTTGATTCAAAGGAGAATCTAGGTTACCCTGCTATAAGGTCAAGTCTTGAACTTAAAGTTTCTGGGAAACAGAAATATCGTTTGATCGTTCACACGAGACCAGCTGTATTTTCTAAGCATCTTTGCCTGGATATAAGGAGGTCACCGCAACATTTTTTAAACTCATTTGTTCATTTCAACTCTATTTAACATAAGAAATTTCAAAAAAAAAATTCTTATGTTAAATAGAGGATTATATAAGGGAATGCTACTAAATAATTTCAGTAAGAAAATTTGTAATCATTGTGTTTGTCCACTAGCTATGAGATCTGTCTTGACCGAATGTTCTGCTTTTGATAATGCTTATTTTAACCATTTATTTTTATTATATACTAATAGTGACTTTTACATATTGAGAATGGAAGGAGAAGGAAGTAATCATGGGACGTTACAGTACTTCTTACCATAACAATTCATTCGACTGGGTTGGCTAATGATTCATACGTATTGAAAAAGGAAGGAGAAGGAAGTAATCATGGGGCATTACAGGTTTCTATTATTTTAACAAATGAATAATTCTCTATTGTGTATATAAGTATAGAAAACTATAATTCACGAATGAGAATTAGTTTATTGTGTACATCTCACGATTGGCCATAAAAATTTTCCAAAATTTTTAATTAAAAAAAATTAAATAATCGAAAACGATTATAGCCATTTAGTGGTATTTTTATAATAAAAATAAAACATATCGCATGTTCTTAAAAACTCTGATGAATATGCGAGATAAAATAATTCTGAATGTAAAAAGAGGTTTAAATAAGTTTTAATCAATTAGGTTAATTTTTTACACGTTGATGCTTCAAAAGTGTAAATGAAATAAATGGATATATGTATTTTAAAAAAAAATCTAATATCTAGATTTAATATGAAAAAATTATAACACATCTTTTTTTTTTTAAATTTTTAGTATTACTCATTGTACTTAATTATATGTTCACCTCCCGCACACTAAGGGGGAGGGGGAAACACAAGTAACCAGCAAAATGATAAAAAAACATCTCACATTTTTTTTTTTTTAAAATTAATTATCTTATCGCCTTTTCTAAAAAATGAAGAACAATAAGGAATCTTTTCTGGAGGGCAGATTAAGAACTTAGACGACGATAATTTTCGGGACGATTTATATTGATCGTATCTTTTCCTCGCCAAACTGAAGAGCTTAAAGAAAATCCATTCCAAGTTGAGTGGAAAAATGTGAACGCTGAAGTGTACGCAAGTCAAATTATCTTTTTAAAAATAAAACTAAAAGAAAAAATATGTAAAAAAAATCAGATTGTAACAGATTGCAACACTAATGACTCTTTTTTAAACGTATTATTCTCTATAAGACATAAAAATATAATTTTTTCTAAAAGTTTCTGTGGTTCTTTTATAAAATGTTGCTCATGAATGTCTTTTTAGCAAAAAGGTACATGTTTTTCAGCGTTTAAGTACTCTTCTAAAGGAATAATAATCATTTTTTGTTAAGGCAACAAAGTACCAAAATAAATCATGAAAATATCGAAATTTTTAACAGCTGTCCTGCACCTTTCAAAAATCGTCTGCTCCAACTACATGATGGCCATAAGAAAAACATTAACAATACTAATTATTATTTTTACTTATATAGAATTCAAATAAGTATTAAGTGACATGAAATCATGTATTATTTACTACTTCTTGCCAGTTCGTCTCGCTTTTAGAGTGTTCTTTTTGTCACAATCAATTTCAGAGTGCGTTTGCTTTGATTTCTTTTTATATTATTAAAAAATATTTTTTATCACAAATTATAACTCTTTAACTGTTACTTATTAATGCCGAAACCTAAAAGAAAATATGTTTCTTCAAAAGCTAAGGAAGCGAAAAGATGGCGTTATGACTCAAATCAAGAATCGAAAGCAAAACTAAATCTGATTAATCCTGAGGTTAAAAAAAAGGTGGTCAGTGTTAAGAAAATACCTAAAAAATATGGAGAATAAGAATTGACACCTGAGTCTCCAACATATGTATAATAAATGCCACAGTTTGGATCTGAAAAATAAAACAAGTAGAACTTGCAAAATCTCTGCGTTCAATGTTGCATTTGGAAGAAAATTTGGCTTTTCTCATAAAGTAAAAATTATTTGTGACGAATGTGGAAACGTTGTTATTTGTTTTGCTGCAACTACTTCTAAAAAATGCTATGGCGTTCCGATTAGAAAATATTTAATTTTTTAAGAAGTTATTATAAAATTCAAAAAGTTTTTAAATACAGTTATTTCATTTCAAATGGCATATAATACAATAAAAAGTTAAGTCGTACTGTATAAATTTTTTAAGAAATGTGAATTTAGTACCATGTCATCTTAAAGAATTAAAATATTTCCAAAGATGATTTTTTCATAACTCGAAATATTTGACTGATTTCAATATTTTACAAATTTAGTATTATCAGTTTTTCATTCTTCCTTTTAAAATACACCAGTAATATGCTTCGTCGTTCAAAAGTTAACAATTTAAGTGAATAATGCTTTGTAAAAATTACGTATTCATAAATAAAACTTTTATTGACTTGAATAATTAATTTATTGTATAATTAAGTTGACCGATTTCAATATTTTACAAATTAAGTAATATCAGTTTTTTTTTTTTTTTTTAAAAAAAAATACACCAATAATTTGTTTCATACTTATAAAGTTAGCTATTTAAGTTGATAATTCCTTGGAACAAATACATATTCACAAATAAAACATTTATTGATATGGAAAATTAGTTGATTGATTAAGTTAACTGCGATATGAAATACTTTCCAAATCGGTTTCTCTTGGTCTGTTTGGATATCTATCAAGGGAAAAAAATATTAACACGATTTTTTTTTCAAAAAAGTTAATTACTAGCTCTTGTTGACAAAATAATTAAAACTTGTAACACTGTAATTTACCACTACCTTCCATGTAACTATTAAACGGTATCCCGATGGCGCCACATGTTCTTTTGGTGAGCAGGACGATTAGCGAGCGCAAGCGTGATAGAAGGCGAAAAAAGACTTGGTAAAAAGAACGATGGAGTGATGTTCGTGAATCTGTGTTTTATTTATGTATTTGTATCCTGTCTTGTGTTGTGGAACGTGTCGAGCATTAAATAATATTTGTTCCTGAAACCATCCTGGCTGTTCATTATTTCGTCCTGAAATAATTACAACACTGTAAGGATTACAAACTGAAATTGAGAACCCAATATAAAACTTGGCACCATCTGAAGTTTCATTCTTATACAATGGTCTCTAATCATATCAAACTTGAATCGGGGTAATGAAATGAAATACGATAATCACCAGTTGTATCCACACATGCGAACAAGAGCTAATAATATTTCCGAAGTAAAGGTTGTTTCTTTCATAACAGAAAGTTAAAATTATCTAAGCGTTTTTTCTCTCCGTTACCTCTTACATGCGCGTGCCTTACACAAGACTGACAATAATTTCAGTACGTATTTGATAAGAACTATTCTTCACTGAAATATTAAGTTGTTTACTTTAGGATTAAATTTTCAGTACGATTAGAAACTGAATACAAATAAAGTTCAGAGAAAATATCTATAATAAGATGATTGTGGGAAGCCAAAATATCTACTAAAAAAACACTTCAATATATTTTTTTTGTGTAACACAACTTTTTTCCAATAAATCCCCTCATATAAAACTAAGATGATGTATAATATTTTAAAAACAAAATGAATTAGATACAAATAGTTTTAAAACCTAGAACGATGGGAAAATATGTATTATATGTATTTCAGATTATCATTTCTTTTATGTCTAAACATTTAAAATATTACTTGACAACAATAATCCATATCTAAGGAAATGGAAACAATTTTGTTAATTTTAATGACAATCTCCAATGATTTCTGCGCATTGGTTGTTGCAATAAATACCGATAAAAAGTGTTCACAACGAGTCTCAATTGTATAATTTTATTACAATGGCATGGGGTAAATTATACAATAAGTATCAAATTTACATAAATTATTTTTAAACTTATTAAAACAGTTATAAAATGTAACTTTTCCGAATCAATCTTTCACCCCAGAAAATATTTCATATTTTACTGAAACCAAATGTAATATTTTTTTTTTCTCATCTGTATACGTATAAAGGTGTTACGAAATTAGAATTACAAATTACAGTATGCTCTTTATAATCCGGAACGGTAAGTGCCGGATTATAGAGGGAGTGCTATATTTTATAAATCTATTTTGTATTTTGTAATTTCCTGCCAGTAATCTGGCGTTTGTATACAGGCAAACAAGCTTTACAGGCATTAGTTCACCTCTTCTTTAAGCTTTCTATACAAAACAGAACAAATTGTATAGTTTTTGTTATTTCGCGCATTTGACATTTTATTTGCGAGTACTGTATTAAATTTTATTAAATAATACATAACTTTTTCTGATCAAATGCATAATTATTTGAGATTTTCCAGTAATCCACAGTTTCCTTTAATCCGGTGGTATTCAGAGATCAGATATCAGTCGAGTAACAAAAGTAGTATTGTAATATAATTTTATAAAAGTTTTAAAGAGAAAATATACTAGTAAGGCAAAAAAGGCAACACTTTTAACTTCTGAATGAATTAATATAAATCCTTATCTTGCGTTACACATGAACTTTGCGTGTTTTGTCAGCATTAATTTTCCTACATTCTGATACATGCATATTTTTAGAGATTCCGTTTAATTCATGTCTTCCGCCATGTCGAAAAATGGCGAATAGTAGAAAGGAAAGGATAAAAATAATGTAAATATAATCGAAAGTTCAACATTTTTTTTCTTCAAGCTTATTAATAAGTTAATATAATACGGTTAAGTTTGTATCTGTTTCCGAGGGGAACATCGTTAAGTTTTAATTATTACTGAGAAAAAACGAGATATCTGGATAAAATTCTATCTACATGTTAATTAATCTTTATGTAAATAGTGTAGTAAATTACAGCACTTCATGTTGATGTGTTTGGTTGCAGGAAGTCGTAGATTGAAATTACTCGCAGTATGGAGAAGAAAGAATTCAATCTACTGAGTTCTACAATAACGGTTTTCGAAAGGTCAAAAAACTATGGAAGAAATGTATAACTCTGGATGGCGATTACGTTGTGAAGTCCTGAGAATAATAAATACAATTAATTTATATCTCGGTTATTTTGAGTAATAATTAAATTTTACAATAAACTGCGGATTACTTCAATCTACGGCTTCCTGTAACTAAACATATCAACATTAATAACTGTAATATAGAACATTATGCACATAAGGATCAATTAATATGCAGAATAAATTTTATCGAGATATTTGGATTACTTCTTAGTTAATTACGAAATGACAACTTTTACACATAATTTAGAAACAATAAATGCTTATCATGTGTTTCAAAAACAGTTACAATTTTCATTCTGCTATTCGGTACAGATTTTTTGGAAATCTCTAAATATATCTGTGGAGAGTTATTCTGATACACCATACCAATTTAAATACTGTAAATCATTTACTTAGAATTCTTCGTCTCTTTAGGACTTGACTGCTTTTGTTATTGTTAGCTTAACTGTTGTAAAGAGGGGAAATAACTCTCAGTTGTTTGCGATGCCAAATATTTCTCGCGAATTGAAACGGAAATGGGCTTTTGACTCTGACTGTAAGAAGTGACATAAATTGCTAAAGCATTTCAAAAAAACAATGAAAGGTTTTTTTCCCCCATTGTTAGACGGATTGATATAAGCTACTTTCTCCCAGAAATGTGGCCTGGCATGTTATTCACATTATTTCGGAGAAAAGGAAATGTTTTTTTATTTATTTATTTTGACTCGGGGCTGAATATTTAAAGGAGGGAAATAGCCTCAATTTTATTTTTAGAAAGACAGATCTGACTTCTTAATAGTTTTCAGCTCAAATAAATAATTTTTAGAGATTAAAGTCGAAAGCATGTATTTGTTTTACTCTTCAATCTCCTGTGCGTAGTTCTAAAGCTCGATATACATCGATCACCGTGTTTGGTATATATAAAGGATGGAAATATTAAATACAATGTATACGTATAGAGGAAAAATGATGAGATGTAGTCAATTACTGTTCATTGCTAGGAAATAGAAAATTAAAGAGAATTTAACAATTAGGTAAGCTCACTAATTAATAAACTATTTGTAGAAGCCAATAAAATTTTTTTCAAATGTTCTTACTTGATAAAATTATTTATAAGGGACCTATAAATATAGTAAAACATCGATTATCGAAACAATTGGGGAATGGAGATGCACCGATAACTGATTTTTGGATTAATTAAATTGATGTAATTTGATTAATTAATTTATTAAATTAATTAACTTAATTTGATTAATTAATTTATTAATGTAATGAGTTCGATCCGATCGACTAATTAATTAAATTTATTTATTTAATTAATTAAATTAATTTATTGATTAATTGCATTGAATCAATTGGATTAATTAATTTAATTTGTTAATCAGTTTATTTAATTATTTATTTTTATTAATTAATTCGCTTATTAGCTTAATTAGGATTTGGATTAATTACGGGGGAAATTTTATAGTGTCATTGCAGCCATTAGAAACACAGAAAAAAATGATACTAAATACAAAACTGTATATATATTTTGCATTGCACATCTTATAAATAACACAGACTAATTACAAGTCTAGTGTGATAAGTTCAAAATGGCAATTACGTGGCCTCTAGCGTAACTCCACATGGCAAGCAAATTTGAGTTAGCCAATAGGAAAGCTTTCTGTTATTATGTATTATACTACCGTACTATTATACTTATGAATGCTCTACCGTACATATTTAATGTAATGTTGACTATTGGCATCACTGAAATAACTTTTTTAAGAAGATAATTTATAAACTGTTATGGATCAGGAATTACGAATTAAATATTTTCAATTGTAATTAGATAATATCTCTACTGTCAAGAATCTAAGAGCACATGATAACAACATTCAAAAAAAAAAAAATCTCAATTTTTTAAAATGAATTGATTCAATCAATGAAGAGTTTCTTTTCTGTATTTTTATAATGATATAAAAATCTTATTCTTTAGAGAAATGCAGCTATGTAATACAAAGTTCATTTCTACAAAGTTTCGGTCCTGATCAAAAGTAATAAAACGTGATAGAACAATCTTAAAAATTTCATTCTATTTTTCTGAAACTCTTTATACCAAATTAGCTGAGAGTTTTACAGTATCAATGATGAATGGATAGAATTACTAAGAAAAGACTGCAAGAGTTAGGGTCCTAACCGTTTTATTTACGTAACGTAGTTATAGAAAAAGTAATGATCTCATAAATTACCTAAGTCATAGTTAGACTAAGACTAAGCGAATATATCTTCCATTGAATCTCCCGTCTTTTCGATAAATGTACCTTTAATCTCGGGAAAAAAAAAAAAAAAGCCTCAAAAAATATTCAGTCCAGTTAGGCATGAAAATTTCTCGCATATCACTTGTCATGTAACGTAAATCATAACTCACATCAAAATCTCAAAATCGAGCAATGGTAACTTTCAAAACTTCCGATAGATGGCAGTACCAGTTCGCTCACGAAGGAGAATTTCTTCCGGCGCTCATTATGTTTTTTCTTTTATCCAACTCTTTCTTTTCTTCAAATGTTTTCATGAGCATCGATATCGTAATATGTTAAATTTGTGTACAGTCACACAAAAAAGGACCGCTAAAGCCTTTTTTTCAGAATTTTTTGTTTTGTTTAACTTCTATTTTTTAATTTCCCAAATCAGTATTTAAAGTTTTCCAATTCAGTTTTCCCCCCTTTCCTTTTCTTTTTCTCCCAGTATAGTTTGGCATGAACGTCAAATACATAGCAGCTGTCATGTAACTTAAATTAAAACACTCATCAAAATCTTAAAATTCAGCTACTATCTGTAAATTAAACTTAATTCTCATGACAAGTATAACTTCCAACACATCCGATAGATGGCAGTGCTAACCTCTTATGGAGGAAAATTTCTTCAGGCGCTCCATCATTTTTCTTTCTTTTCAACTCCGTCTTTTCTTGAATTTTTAAGTTGTGTCAAAATCGTATTATGCTTAATTTGCAAGCTTTTAAACAAAAATTTACCACTTGGGCTTTTATTTTTTAGTTTTTCTTTAACATTTTATTTTTGCAATTTTCAGTTTATCTTTATTCAATAAAAATTAATTTTCAAAAAAAAAAAAAAAAAAAAAAAGAATATAGGGGGAGAAAAAAAGCGAGAAATATAAATACATTTGTAAACTTAAATATTTTAGTACATAAATGATGGATTCCAAATATTTCATTAATCTTTTGATGACATGGATATAATCTGACATTAATCTGACAATTTCTCTTAATAATTAACGAGCGCGAATAATTTTAATGTACTTTTTTTTTTTTTTTAAATTTATATGCGCAAGTGAAAGTTCTTATAGGTTTTATATTTACACATGTTAAAATTACTCAGAAAAATAATTAAAAGTCTTAAAATTTATCACACAGAATGTTAATTTTAATTGAAATTGCTATTTTTCTTTTTCTTTTTTTTTTTTTTTTACAATGACAATAAGATTAAGTAGTTCTTGAACAAATAATGGAGGTGATTTTATTGATGTTTTCACACTAATGTCAATTATCTTAGAAATACATCAGAAAAAAGATTTTTTTGAAAACAATACCAAGCAAAGCGCTTAAGATTACAAATAAAAACTTTTATATATTAATTATATCATATGTAGGGGGCATCCAAATTATAAGTCATAAAAATTGTTCATATACGAATTCAAAATGTTATAAATAATTCTTCCTTTCTTTTCTTTTCTCTCTTTCTTTTCTTTCTTTCTTTCTTTTTTTTTTTTTTCTCTGCCCGCACCTCTAGCTTAATTACGGTTGTGAGAAAGAACAGCGGGAAGGATTCCTGAACTGAACCCACGCAGATTTACATCATCAACTGATTTCAATCCTGGCATTAAATTCGCCACCACCGATATAGTTGGGGACATCAAATTGATTCAATACACCGCTGAGTTTAATTCACAAAATGATCTGCAAAA
>BMAW01065306.1:746918-758436 GCA_019974015.1 Nephila pilipes | reverse complement strand
TATATATATATATATATATATATATATATAAGCTGAAGAAAATGTACAAAACTATCAGAGTCTTAAAATAAGTAAGCACCACTGTCCTTCAGTGTGAAACCTCTAAAATCCTAATTCTATTTATTTTAAATCTGCAGACTGTGTATTTAGTGAGTTTAATTCCACAAAGTACCTTTAATCTTGCCGTCAGCCAGACAATAAGATTAGAATTGCTGAAGCCTTTAAGACTCTTCTGTGCAAAACACTTTGTGATCACAAGAAGAGTTAAAATTTCGCATAAATATAAAAAAAAATCACTGAAGATGATTACTTAACCAATCGACTCCTCATATCTGAATCTGTATTAATCCTCATCCCAATTCAACTTAAATGGTACATGCCTTTTCATAATCATGTCTCGGTCACCTTGAGTTTTTCTGTATCTGGATGTATGTGGAGTCTGGATTCGTATTAAGGATCCTAATTCAACGTAAATTGCTCCAGCCCATTCCATAATCATATATCTGTCACCTTGAACTATTCTATATTTGAATGTATACAAAGCTCAGTGTCCCGCGGAGTTTTCTTAACTACAGATAGTAGTCGGATCCTAGACTTGTCGGACCAGTCAATTTGTTTCCAGACATCTTACGTCAAAACGGCGCAGTTAGAAGTTTAGATAGGATACATCAAGGGTAATAATAGGACATGCAGCCGAATGTATGTACACTATTGTAATCCTACAGAGCAAATGATAGGTTGACTATTCACTGGCGCAACTTGTGGGAGATATCAGACGCTGAATCACTAAGTCAAAATTATAATGCTTGCAAGGGAACGCTATTAACGTCAGTTTTTCCTAATAACGCTTACTTACTGGCTTTTTTGGTAAACCTTAACATTAAGTGAAATAACCTTGAAAACTTTTATGTCAGACATGTGTATTAATTCCATTTCTACATCATTTAGAGGGTCGAATGTTATGATATGAAGCTGTCATCATAATTTGACTGCAATTTGCAGAAATACCTCAACAGCTTCACATATTGTAGAAAATGTTCTGTTGTTAATACAACTTCTGTCTTGTGAATTTAAATATGGCATTGTTCAAATGAATAATTAATTAAAGAACTTCGATTTGCTGGCTGTCTTCAGCTGAAATGTCTAACTTCGATATATTACTCATTTGCAGAAATATATTCAAATCAAGGCAGTAAAATTACGTAGTGAATTGAAGAAACTGTTTTTATTTGATACACATGAGTTTAAATGCGTACGTTAAAGTAATTTTTTATTGCGACAGTTGATTGCAATATTTATTTCCAAACATAGCGAGAAATAAATATCACCAACATTATCTACTAACTTAAGTGAAATTGAAAGAAAAAAATGAAATATCTTACTTTACACGAATTATTTTAATTAAAATTAAAAAATGTATTTATCAAAATATAAATTTATAATTTTAATAATCAAAAATATATTCCCAAATTAAACTTTATAATAAATCAAAAAGTATCGCATTATATTCGGGCTAATACAGTATATATACCTTATAATCATAATTTCCCCAAAATTCTACTTATTTAGTATTTTTGAAACCTTTTAAATCATTAAAGATATTCTCGTTTATTCCGCGGGGGGAAACGCGAACTTTTTTTTGATTCATATAATCTGTTGGTGTATCTACTTACATTACTACAAAATTTGTTGCCTGTGCCTATGGCAGTGATTCATAAGGCGCGATCCATACGTGTGTGACCGTGTCTTGACTCACGGTAACAGTCCGTCTGGGTGAAGGTCACATGAGTGTAAAGGCAGATTGTTCGTAAAAAAATCAATACTTATTTCATATTTTCGAATGAAAAATCATACAAAATGTTTTCATTTCATATAAAGAACTTTCGTTTCTACTGATTGATTGATTGATCGAGTTTTGATAGGGAAAAAAAACGATTTTTATCAATATCAAAATATAATTTTATGCTAAGGAATTTTTCAGGCGTGAAATTACAGATTGTGTAATTTTCTCAAAATCTAAAATGATATGGCTTTTTATTATTAGTATTTTTTTCAGCAATAAATCATTTTAAATAGGACACATATTGATTTTTAAAAGCGTGAGGTTTTGTTTAAATAATGAAAATAATTTTTTTTAAAAAAATTGATAATTTCTTACAAAAATGAATTAAAGATTCATTATTGGTTATTTTACCGTTTATTTGAGAAGTCATAACTGAAAGCTGTCTACAATTTTCTTTCCTATTTCTCATTAAATATTAATTAAATATTATTCTTTAAGAAAAAACGGTCAACAGACAAATATTGTCCATGTTTTTCTTCCTTTATTAAATGAAACGTTTTCCTGGAAAGTGGTGTAAGTCCATTTTATATTATACAAAGATATTTAAGGGTTTATGTTTGAAAGGTTTGACAAATATTGGTAAATGTTTATATCTACGTTCGTTTTATGTTTTTTTAAATATTAAATTGATTCTAGCTTATAATGTGATCGTTTTTAAAATATTAGTTAAAAGAAATTTATATTTTAGATAACCTCAAATTATCTTACACCACTTTTGAAGTTAACAAAATGAGAAAATCATTCATTTATGAAATATTAAATGCGGAATTTCAAATTAATTAAATCAATTTTTTATGAAATTTTATTCAATACGCAAAAAAACCTAAATAAAAAGGCTGCTGATGAAAATTTTGAAGGATATTTCTGGGAACTGTTAATAAAAAAAAAAAAGCCCATAGAAGATTACAATCATTATTATCATCAACTAACTTTTTGTCAAAAATGGGCTTACACCACTTTCAAAGAAAACAACTCAAATTTTCGATGGTTGAAATTACGTTAAAAAAAATGCAAATAATGTATGCACATAATATAAATTATCGAAAGTTTCTCAGAAACCTAAAATATGATTCAGATTTTTAAATTAAAATCTTGAAAATTGTTCAAGTGAAAACGAAAATCATTTTTTTTTTTTAGTGCCATTATCGCTTTTGACATCTATTTATCATTACAGAATGAAAGAATTTTTGTAAAAATGTCGTATTTTATTATGTTTAGTTAGAGAAACGGCAAAAATGTGTCTTTTTTTAGTAAAAATCAAAAGGAACTACGCAGAAGCTTCAAAGAAAAATACTAAAAAAAGAAGATGGGCGTTCAAGCCCACATAATTCCGACTTTTGAAAGTTAAGATAATTCGTTAGTTTTTAAAAGATTTTTTTCTTCTGATTATTGAATAAAGACAGCAGTGCATTTTGGGAAGAAGATTTCCAGAGTCGCAGACATCTTAACTACAATTTTTTGAACCTTTCAGCTATAACGCAAGTCATGCGTTTCAAGAAATATATTTCTGTTGAAAATTGTTAGTTGGAAATGTCTTGGCTTCGTGGAAAAAAACGTGAATAAAGATATAAATGTCTGTAAAAATTTCGTCTTTTCAGATATAAGAAAATTACTGCAAAGTATCTGTAGCTATTTAAATAAAATATTTTTATCATAATAAAGACGCGGGATTTGTTAAGGAGATGTATATACCTGGAAATTCTTCAACAAAATAATTGAAATGTAAGGAAAAGAAGGTTTAATTTTTTTTTATCATTTCCCACAAGGAAAGGGCCGCGGTAGCCTAGTGGTCAAGGTCGTGAACTCGCGACAGGCGGTTTTCGTTCAGTCGCGGGTTCAATCCTTGCCCTCAAAGACCCGCCGTGTAGCCGGGGCTGATGCACGTTAAATCTGTTCGAGGCCCAAAGTCCTCGCGTGGTGTGGATGTTAGGAGAGGGGAGCGCCAGCTCAGGTGTCGTCCTCGTCACTTGACCGTGGTTCAAAATTACGAGGTCCGTCGCCAATAGCCCTCGTGTTGCTTTTAATGCGACTTTAATAATAAAACTAAACTAAACTCCCACAAGGAAAGAATTCAGGGCGTATTTAAGGTATAAAGTGACCGCGGTAGCCTAGTGGTCATAACCATGGATTTACGGCCGGTGTTGTTTACGTCTGAGTCCTGATGCCGCTACTAAAGACCCTCTATATAGAGGAGCTGGTGCATGTTGAATATGGTTGAGATCCCAAGTTCTCACGTTGGCTTGATGTAGAAGTTTGGAGAGGGAGGTCCCAGCTCAGGCGGCCCTCCTCGTCACTTGATCAAGGTTCAAAATTACGAGGTCCATCGCCAATAGCCCTCGTGGTGTTTCTCAATACGACATTAATACAGCAAACAAACCATCTCATCAAAGGCCCTGGCTTAATTGTTAGAAGAATATGAGAGAGAGACAGAGAGAGTTCGGATTTCTCAAAATCTCCTTACAAAAAATAACGGGGGAATTTTTGCCTGTTAAATCCAACAAGGTCTCAAAGCTCTGACGCGGTGTGGAAGTTCGAAGAGGAAGGTATTAATTTGGTGTGTCATCCTGATTACTTGATGGTGGTTCATATTCATGAGGTCTATCGCTAATAACCCCCAACACAGATCTAATAACGATGCTAATGAAAATCGAATCGAATTATTCATTTTAGAAAACATTAATTTGGAGATCGCCCGCCCCCCCCATTAGTTTACTTTTTTAAAGCAAATATGGGATTTACGACTTCGAAGTGCTCAGTAATTTATCCCTACTCCTAAGAGATTTGCCATCTTTGATAAACACGGAAGGTGAGAGCCCCCCGTGATGCTTTAATGCTTCTTCTCCTTTTTCTAATCTCCTTGTCATTTCTTCTTTGTCATTATTTTTCTTTTTTTAACATTTATAGAGTTTTTTCTATATCCCTTACAAGATCAAGATCCTCCTCGGGTGTGGTGTGGAAGTTTGGAGAGAGAGTTGCCAGTTCAGGTGTCATGTTGCTTCTGAGTGCAAAGTTAATAATAAATAATTACGGAGAAGAAACACGGACGATGGACCGTGGCGACGGATTGTAAGATTGGCGACAAACCTCGTAATACTGAACCTCAGTCAAGTGACGAGGACAGAAGATGAGCTGGCATCTCCTTCTCCAAACTTTCACACCACTCCCGCGGGAGGATCTTGATCTTGAAGGAATAAAGAAATTTTTTTGTTAATGTTAAAAAAGAGAGGACGAAATGACAAGGAGATTAGAAAATTGAGAAGAAGCATTAAGGCATCATGGGGGCACCCTCCCCTCCTGTGCTTATCAAGGATGGCAAATTGCTAGGGAAATATCACTGAGCACCTAGAAGTCGTAAATCTCGCGAAGAAAGTAAGCCAATGGGGGGCGATCTCCAAATTGATAATTTATATTATGAATAATTCGAATCAATTTTCATTAGCATCGTTATTAGATCTGTGTTGCGGGTTATTAGCGATAGACCTCATGAATATGAACTACCATCAAGCAATCAGGATGATACACCAAATTAATATTTTCCTCTTCGAACTTCCACACCTCGTCAGAGCTTTGAGACCATGTTGAATTTTACGCTCAAAAATTCAACCATTATTCTTCATGAGGATATTTTGAGGATTCCGAAAGGATTTCGCTAATACTCTCTCTCTCATAATCTTCAAGCCACTCAGCCCCGGCCTTTGACAGGATTGTTTGATTGTTTTATTAATGTCGTACTGAGAAGCCTCTATTGGTGTCGGACATCGAAATTTTGAACCTCACTGAACTGATGAGGATGACGCCTGATCTGGCACCTCCCTGTCAAACTTCTACACCACGCCAACGGAAGGACTTGGGACCTCGGCCATATTTAACATGCATACGCCCCACTACACGGCGAGTCTTCTGCTACGCATCAGTGACAGAACCCACGATTTGACGAAAACAACGCCGGCCACCCTCAGCCACCCCCGGTCTTTGAAGAAAACAAAACTAGGACCTTTAAACTATTTACGATCAAGTTAATGTATGAACAAAACTCAAGCAAAAACTCTTGTTGATTGATTTGTTGAGATATTGTTGTACACTGGAGCTAAGCAACGGATAAGTAGTGACCATCTTATTATTTTTTTTTTTATTTTATTAAAATGGCGAGAACGACAGTTGTACTGGTATATTTTCACCATAAGTTTATTACTACAACACATGAGAACGTCGAGGTCCTGCTGAGCATTCAATGTACTACAGAGCTCTATGGTTCATTCTAGGTATGAAAATGGCAGGGCACAAATATTTTTTTTTTTAAAGTTTTTTTTCCCAAAAGATGAAATTTTTTGTTCAAAGATAAACGAAATTCAGAGGGAAAACTTTTCAATAGTAAAAAAAGCACCTATTCGATTAGGAAATAAATTCACCTAAGAAATATGAAGAAAAAAATAATTACTTAACTTAAAAGGATAAGAGATATAGATAAACAGTAAAGCACACAGTTACTGAGGTTCAAACAGCAGGAAGGGTAAGCGATCCCGCACAAAGCCTCCCCCCCTATAGAATGAAAATTCGTCCTTTATTATTCTACACGACAGTCTATGGCAGAATTGGTTACGGGACCGACTCTCTCCCTCTCCAATCACGGCCACCTGGGCTCTACTCCCCAACCCCTTCGATTGATATCTTTCCTGAGAAAAAAAAAATGCATTGTTTGTCTGGATAAGCAGTTCCTCAATTTTGTGCAATTCAGACGATATGCCTTAGAATAAAAAAATATACCAATTCCCATTTCTTTCAACCATTTGTTTGAAACTAAATTCTAAATGTTTCAAGAGTATTTAGTTTCTATGCATGCACGTTACCGAGTATCTGTATAGTTCGGGCGAGTTTTAAACTGGTATTTTAAGTCTCGTTCGGTATCTTATATATATATTTATTTTCTTAGGTTAGACTTCTCAAAGGAGAAACGAAAGGTAAGAAATATATTTCAAAATTTCCAATAGCAATTTTATATTTGGCCTTTTTTAGGATACGGAGTGAGGAATAGGATAGAACATTATAGAGTGCCAAAAATTGTCTTGGTTTTATTAACGTCGCACTAGAAGCAACACGCACGAAGGCTACTGGCGACGGACCTCGTAATTTTGAATCTCGCACAAGTGACGACCTGAGCTGGCCCTTCCCTCTCCAAAGTTCCACACCATGCCATGGGAAGACTTGGGATATCGACAGATTTTGCTAGCATCAGTTCCGGTTCTTCAGTGGCATCAAGGCTCGAACCCACGACATGATGAAAACTGCCAGCGCGATTCCGCGACGATGACTTCTAGGCTATCGTGGACAAGCCAAAAAAATGGATTAAGCTCAATACTAAATAGCTCTTTTTAAATTCCTACTATTAGCTCATACTCTCCCTATATATATTTATATATCTTGCTCAAATTTTCAATCGTTAATAAAATACTTTTAATCCATCCACTTGAGTTCAAATACATTTTTTTAAACTTGTAGTGGATGACACTTGATTTAATACAGTTCTTTCAAATATGAATTCAGTTAATTAAATTTAATTGGTGAAAATGCAGTTTAGCCCAACCACTTGGCACGATTTCCAAAATTGCCAAACTTGGCGATTTTTTTTTTTTTTTGGTTGAACGTTAAGTCCGCGAAGTGGACCAGGCTAGCCACATTTGCCAAAATACAGAAAAATAATTCCTGTCGCCAAGAGTGGTTGGGCTTAACTGCATTCCAATCATTTAATTTACCGGATGAATTAAGAAACAAGCCAATGCTTCTACTCTGCCATTTGTCTTGCAATGGCAAAGTTGGTAGAGCGTCGGCGTAGAATCTTCATGCCTTCGTATAGAATCTCGTCGAAGCATAATTTTTTTTTATTTGACTGTCAAATAATTAATTATAGTTTTACATGGGAGGAAAAAAAATTCTTTTATATAAGATATTTAGTAGGTTATAAGTTTAGGAATAAATACCGTTAGTTACGAAGCGTGTAGATCGCTGAAAAAAAATTTCTTTTGCACCTTAATATTGTGATTCTGTCATATGTATATACATATTTATATTAATTGTAATAATTGAATAAAAAGAGTAACTAAAATAAAAATTTTCTTTGTTGACCTAAGTAGGAATTGACTTAAAAAACTATTTTTTTTTATATTACTTGTATAAGTATAAGTGGTATAATACGGGCTCTTTTCTGGTGTCATGGAATCACAAACATTCATTTTTTTATAACATGATGACACTTTACATTATTTAACACCCGCAAAATACATAAAGAAAACATCGAATGCACTTTATGAGTACTCCTATGAGCTTAACGCTCATCAACATGTCTTATGCGCCTTCGGGGTTTTTGCCTTTTCTGAGTCGGGCACTGAAGAACTCTACATAACTAGAGGCTAGAGGGCGTTAGTGCCGCACAAATGGTATGAAGGTTTCGTTTTTTTTTTTTTTTTTTTTTTTTTTTTTTTTTTAAAGTTATGGACGAATTACAAAAGTGTTACTAGTGTTGCGCCTAGTAATGTTTCCAAGAAATTTTATCATTACAAGGGGCAGTTGATGTATAATTTACAATACTTATTACTAAAGAAATATAACTCTATAAAACCTGAATATTTTATAATTATTATTATATAATTAAGTGGTAAAAATGGGGTTGCGTAAGTTCAAGCTGTAATCAAAACTTTATACATTTATGTAACTAATTTTAAAATTACCAATTACGTATCTGAGATGCTTTGCCTTGTTTGATGTTCAATGCGAAAACAAAATATATTAAATAAACTATAAGAAAAAATACTCAAACATAAATTCTCTTTTGATGTTTGTAACTACGTCAAAAACTAATTTCAATAAAATGTATCAGTTAATATAAGATACTTATAATACTTATAATTTAATTCCCCCCCCCCAAAAAAAAATGTGTTTTACATATTTAAATTTTAAAAACGATAGTAGTATGAAAGTCCTTAATTTTACCGATGGACTTTTAGTTACTGTGACTGAAAACTAGATCCATTTGATTTATTTATTGGTTCATGAGGGATGAGAAGAAACAAAGTCTTTTATTCAACAGCTGTGCGCTTAAAATTTATAATATTCGAAATTTTCCAATTCGTTTATTTTCAAAGAATATTTTAATTTTTAATTGACATTTTTGTTATTGTTAAAAATAACACAATGAAAACTATTAAATGGTGTAATCTTCAATCAATAGCACTGGTGATGTAAGAATCGCATCCGTCTATTCCTCCTCATCATTGGAAGGACCGAACCCAAACGGGTTAATTGAGATGCAAAACCAGAAGTGGACCGGAATCGATAACAGTGTACTGCGCATGGGTAAATACTTTGAATAAAGATGTTGTCGTTAACTTTTAAGATTTCAGATTATTTCTGCGATAAGTGACTGGCTGCTTTTTCATCATTGTTTTCCATTTCCCATTAAATGAAATTTCTCATTCATTAAACTTGCATATAAACGGAATTTAACATTCAAAATCGTAGCATTCATTCCCAAACGGTTACAAATTGTTACAAGTTATGTAGTTGAAATGTTTCCTCCAATGCAACTTTTAAAAACATTGTCATTAATTCCCGATACTTATAACAATATTTAATTATTCCGATACTTTTTTTTTTTTTTTCATTATTTTTAAATCACACTTTTATCTGCGATAGAAATCTTTAGATGGCAAGATATGCATAAGTCTTTTTTTCCGTAGCAAACGAGGCGCCGTTTTTTTTTATCCTCTTATAAGAGTATTTCTAATTTTTTCATATTTTTTAGGATAATAGACTTTGCTGCCTCATATCTCTCATAAATCAATCAACCAATTTAAACTTTTATAGTTTTTCTTTAACAACTCTTAATTATTTCAAGCGTTAAAGCTTTTAAACCTCTTATGTACTAAAATTAAATTATCATTGTTAATAACACTTGGATTATCTTTATATAAAAGGAATTTTCAAAAAACTGACTGTAATAAACTTAATCAAGAAAGGGTATTTGATTTATCTCCCAGCCTTCGAACTACAGCATTCTGTTAGTATATCAAACCAGAGCACCGCAGGATTACCGAAAATGTCAGATTACAGGAAAATCATTTATAGTAACGCTTTTAAACAGCAATAGCTATGTATTATTGAATTAAATTTAATACAGTACATAAAAATAAAGTGTCAAACACACGAAATAACTAAAACTACAAACAAATGTACAGTTTTTTTATTGAAAACCTTACACTATTCCACTGTAATAGGAGGCTTAAAATAATTTCCTATAATTTGTCAGCCCGTGCAAAACCATCAGAATATTGGCATGGTCGGAAAGTTGAAGCGTCAGATTATAAAGGGAGTACTGTATGTTATGGCAACTGTACTTTTACGGTATGTTTGATACCCTAAACACTTACTTATTTACCCGGAAGACTCAAATGTGTGACAGTCCGTAATAAATGGGTATTTAAGATATTCAGATTTCCCTATTGAAACCCATTGTGATAACGATAAAATCTTATCACCTGGTTTCAGTTGCAGCCGAACCATGACAAAGCCATCTCTGGACTCAGCAGTACTCAATATTTTGAATAGCGGAATTAATTCCTTTTGCACACCGTCGATATGCAACTTTTTTTTTTTTTTCCTTTTGAATTTGGCCGTTTCGTTGTCAGTATGTAATGAATAATTCAAGTGTGATTACACTGATTACATAGATTAAATAATCATTGATAATAGCCGATGATGGAACATATATGTTTCTAATAGTAATTTTCTAATATTTAAGATTCCATGAAAGTTATGTGCGAAGTTGGTTGACTGGTTTACTCTAAAATTTAGTGATAGCAGTTTGGCAACAGCTAGACATAGTTATTCTTATCGTTAAAAAATATATAAGTGAAGTCAGCTTCTGATATTTTAGCTCAGTTTTACTGTTTTTTTTTTCAAGACTGATTGATTTGAAATATTCAGCATTCTTTGGTTTCAATATGCAAGTGAATCTGTTTTCTAAATTTAAAGTACATTTTGAAAGTTTGTATCTAAATGAATGTTTAGTTTTGTGTGGGTTTTGTACATCGTGTTTTTTATTTCCATATGCGGGGTGAGTTATACATATAAAATCTTGCTCTTTTTGGTTTGTTTTTGAGATTTAATTACATTTTTGTTTTTAGTTACTTTAATTTTTACTTTTAAGGATTTATTTCAATTTGTCATTTTTTTTTTTTTTTTTTTTTTGCTTTCTTTTCTTAACTGATTCTTAATTTTTTTTGAATTTCCTTTTAGATTTTTTCATTTTATATTTTTGGAATTTGAACCATTTCTTAATAATATATTTTGTTGACGGTAATAGTTTGGCGAATAATTCTAGAATTACCCAGTCTAACAGTCTAAAGCCTGTTACAACTTCAAATATATTATTTTTAAATTTTTGTTTGTTTGTTTCTTCTTCAAATTTTTGGTTTTTCAATTTTTGAATAGTTTTGATATTTCCGTTTTTAACCTGTTTATTTTTATTTTATTTACTTATCTTTGAATTTATAATTCTTCTTTTATATTTAAATTTGTTTAATGCATTATCTTTCCCTTTTAGTTTTGTTTGTCTTATTTCTTAATGGTTCTGTTATGAATTTTACATTTTTTATAATATTAGTTTTCGAAATAACTTCTTAT
>BMAW01065306.1:731235-742936 GCA_019974015.1 Nephila pilipes | reverse complement strand
TTTAACTATGTCAATGTGAGGACTCCAATTCTCAACAAATATAACGAGCATTAGCCCACTACATGATAGGTCTATAGTGGTATCGAGATTTGAGCCTACGACCGAATTGAAACAACGACGGTCACGCGCTCACGATCGTGATCATCGGACAAGAAAGACCCTTTCGAAGAACTTTTCAGAATATGTTTTACTTTCAAATAAATTATCTACATGCATGTCTATTGAAAACCTATTTATCCTCAGTTTGGTTCTATAATTTTTTTTCTGGCTCAATTTAATCAATGCCTCTCAAGATTTAAATAATAAGCCATTCTGTTTTATTGGAGTAAGTCTGGGAGTAATTCTTGAAGAACTTCTCGAGGACATATAATCACAATTAAATCGAAACACACATTGAACGAACCTACTTTCTGTTCGTATAACACGAAGAGAAATAAATATATCTAAGTCTTTTTTAAGAAATAAACCTCCCTTCCCCATCGTTTTACTCAATTGTCCTGAGATCCTTTTTTTTTTTCGTGATTGACCCCACGCCATCGCCGGTGGACCAAAGAGCAGTTCCGGTGACGCGCAAATCGAATAAATCTGTCCCATCGATTCACAAAAGAATTTGAATCTACTTCACTGTGCTCTCTATAAGCCCAGCATATGTGAATAGCGCAATAAAACGCAAACTAAAATACGTAAAAGCAAGTATATCGTCTGCATCTAATTCTGAAATAGGATTTTCATAAAACTTCTCATAATTAAATTGAGAGAAATGGCTCACATAATCTCAGTGCGTCTGAAATGTTTCTTAAAAGCGAATAACCACTTAAGAGTATTCGACTAATGTTAAGAAACAAATTAAATTATAAAATTAACGTTTGTATTCTCAGAAAATAATGCGAGCTCCGTTCAAAACGTGCAGCGTAAGTTCAAAGTACTTCCTTATTCATTTAGCCGAAACAATTTTTTTTTTCAACCAGAAAAATCGTCTACACGAGGCGACCGATTTCAATGGGAAAGAAAACAATCTTTGGGTTTGAAAATGTGAGAGAAAATGCAATAAAACTTCAAAAAGAAACTTTTAACGTCAAATAGAAAGAGCCCAGGAAATTTATTTTGATACTAAAAAACATTTTCAATAAATTCAGTACGAAACAGAAGCTAAAGGTGATTTAAAATAAATCACAAAAGATGCTTTCATTTCCTCTTAAAATGAAGAGTAATTAAAGAGAAGAAATCAACCTATGTGAAAACAAAATAATTCACATTGGTATACACTGACAAAAGATTTCGTACTTTTTCGAGAAACTTTTTTACTTCCTCCAATTAAATGCGATTAACATCTTACAATTTTAAAATTTATAAGTCTTTTTTACATTATATTTTTAAAAAAATGGAAACATATTTATATATAACCATTTCTAAGACTAGAATAGTAAGTATAAAACATGAAATACAATACAAATACAAGCAAATAAGAAACATGAAGTACAAGTAGCTGTGTGACAGAGAAAGCATTACCAATATATAAAAATATAATGATGTAATATTTACAGCAATAAAAATTATTTTCATTGAATTAAAATATTAGTAGTAAAATATTGTTGCATTAATAATAATAATTCTATTTAATTTAAAAATTTCTATTTGCGTGTATTTATCAATAAAAGTATTTACTTTTTTTTTAATAACGCTTTATAAAAACTAATTTCATTAGATCTCGTATTAAAACTTATAAAAATTTTCAATTTGTCGTCAACATATAATTTAAACTATTAATTAATTACTATATCTTAAGGAAAGTTTCTAAAGACTTCAAATACAAATGAATCGATACTGATTCACGTTTAAGTTACGCGACAATTACTTCTTACAGGTAGGAAATATCAATATTAAGATTAAAAAATTGCTTTTTAATGAAATACTGTTAAATATCAAATGTATATCATTCATTCACATACACACGTGTTAAACTCATACACGAAAACACATAAAACTAACAAATTTATAAGAAAAAACATTATACTTCGAAAATAGCTTAGAACGTGTAAATAGAAACGTGTTTACAAACATGGCAATGAAAGTATTTTGAGTTGTTAATGCTTAGCACTATATCACGTTTGATATCAAAAACATTTTCGCTGTCTATCTGAGTGGTCATTAAATCAACCACGAGTATACGAAAACGAACTAAGTTCCTAAAGAGAAAATTAAGACTGTTCCAATTAATAAATGATAAACTAATCATTATGAAATAAATTAATAATTTAAAATTAATTTTAATAATAATTGTAATAAAAGAGAACAGATCTTAAATATCGGCGAAAGAGTGGAACCGAAAACATACCTTTGGAGAATTGTTCGCTGACATTGCGATCGATCAATCGATTGCGGCACGGAAGATGCTGATATAACGACCTTCTTCAGCTGTGGGAAGCAGAGAAGTGTTTGGAGAAACGGAGTCAGTGACTAATATTCAGGGAAAAACCGCCAAATTCGCTCGCCAAATGAACAGTCTCTCTATATTTATCAAAGGAGAGAGATAAGATAGGAAAAACAATTTTACAGGATGAGTTGGATTTTAAAGCGCCAATAGTCGTCGCCAATGAGTTTCCCAAGAATTAACCGGCCCACGCTTTGCAGTTGTTTCACTTTATAAAATATTTAAAAGTTCTTTTAAATAAAGATTTTTGAGATGAATTTTACTTGGATAGGAAAAACGTATGGAGTCCATATTTAAATTTATGAAATGTTGATTTATTGAGAAGAGTTATTTCAGTGCTTCGTCTATTATTTTCTCCATGAGCTAATAATACAATAATGAGGGATCTGTAATTTGTGATTTCTAACTTTCAGTTTCTTTATTATTTAAGTTTTCGATCGTATTTGCATATTTCCAAAAGCATATTCGTATCTATTAGAGCATATAATGATGCCTAATTTGAATTATTAATCAAAAGTAGTTTAAAAAATAATCAGTTCATACTCCAAGTCGGGAAAACGTTCTATGAAATGTTTCCTTTTTAAATTTGTATTCTTAATGATTTCTTAAGTACTAGAAAAATATCAAAAGCAATATTCAATGTGGGATATTTGCTTGAAATTTTCATAATTTTTAATGCAATACAGAAACGTTAATTTTTTGTTATATATACAGTGTAAAAGTAATTTGAAATTTCTTGATTCATAACTTCTAACAGTTTAAGTATATAATATTCAATTACTTTTTAAAAAAGGATGAGATTATACTAAAAAAAGTGAAAATAAAAAATAAAGTCTTACTTTGGACTTTTATCACATTATTTTTCATTATAAAATAAAAGAAAAAAGCTCCCTATGTAACTGTAAATTTTTTTTTTTTTTTTGTTCGCACTTCAGCATTTTGTCTATCAAAAATATTTAATTTTAATCGCCTTTTTTATGCATTAAATTTAAAGACACGTCTTTTTAACCTATTTTCCCATTTTCGCTACGGAAAGAAATTGTATCACTATTTTATGCTAATATTCTAACAAGGGAGGGACAAAAAGTCATTGCGTAATTCTAGAAAAAAAATTTATGCGTCGAAAAGAAATGAAATGCTTTCTGGAATGCATAATAAATCATGCTTAGGGAGCACAAAGAAATGTCGGGAGCAGGGTACAGTCTATTAGGAAAGAGTTTCTAGTGTATAGGATGGGTAATATAAGGTCATGAATTATCGAATTTCCATATTATGAAGTATCTTATTTGCCCAATAAAAAATTCATTTAATCGAAAACTCATTTCTTACAAATCAACATTTACAGTGTAAATTTATTTTTGAGTACATTTTATCTTACAAGTGAAAGTAAGTATATATATAATAAAATTCATTGTGTTATTTTGAAATTTTAGAGAGTATTTTTATGAAATTCAGAAATCAATAAATTTCTCAATGAATTTTTTTGGTTTGCGATTTCGAATGTATCACCTTCTTTTCGGATTCGTTAATTTTAGATAATGCCGTGAAAGTTTCAGACACATTTTTTTGCATTTTAGACAAAGTTTAAATTTTAGAGTGAAGATGTATTTTCATATACACATTATTCAAGATATATTTTTGTGTACACATTTTTAATCAAAATAAAGAGATGTTATGAAAATTACTAATATTGTTACTGATTTTTATCAATGTATTAAAAATCATACCTTGGTTTATGTGGACTGAAAAAAAAAAAAAAAAACACATAAAATCTTCCGACCTTTAAGAGCAATATTGGAACTTTAATTAGCTTCCATTTGAATTGATCGATTTGATCAATTTAGATCGCTTAAGAGCTTCGCCGTGAGATGATGAGGACAGTAGTTGATTAGGCTCTTCATTCACAAAACATCTAAGCCATTGGAAGTCTAATCAGGGTTAAACATACATCATTTCTCCATTTATTCTCTACTCTTATAAGGAAATTAAGACTTGAGCGTTGAATTTTATGCGTTTAAGCATAGAAACTGAAATTTTCCAACACATATTAGTTATTCAGAAATCATAATTTTGTTTTTAACAGTTTCTTTCTGTTGCATAAATGATAAAAATCGAACGTCTGGCTTAAGTATTGACAAATGCAGATACTTTATAAGAAACACATTTGTATTTAAAATTTTTGAGTAATTTTGAAAAAAAAATGTATTCTTCTAAATGAAAACTGAAGGGGTGGGAGGTACGATAAAATAAGCCTAAAGAAAATTTTCAACTTAATTTATGTTCTTTATGAATACTAAGCGATTTATACCAAAAATGATGAACCTTGTTCTTTATAAGTAATGAAGCGTGGTATTTTTAATAAATCCTTACGTTGTGGAACTATATTTTCATTCTTATCTCGACATATTATAATTTATTTTAATCAGAAAATGAACACATGTAAAATATTCAAACAATTACTCAAAATAACACTATTTGATCTGTAAAGGAAAAAATCAATAGTTTACATATGAAAGTCTACTTTGACATTTGTTGTATTAAAAATACACACATTTCTGCTCAAGATAAAGATTCTGTTTCAACATGTATCGTACTCATAATTTTGTTTTATAACTCAATATTTCATAATATTTTTCAACTGGAACAAATACGGCTGAAGTTTTGTTAGTCAATGATTATATGTTTTATCGTTTAAAACTCATTACAATTTTCGAAAAAGATTACTCTTTTGAAATGCAATTCAGAGTTCCATATGCCGAACTTCTTTTAATCGAGAAGATTTTTCTCGTATAAATCATTTTCTCAAAATCTCTTACCGTTATTACTTAAGAAAACTGGTTCGGTTTATAGAATTTTTTTGTTCAAGGTGACTCAAAATTAAGTAGAGTGGGGATTGTTCCTGGTGTTAAGACTTTCTTAAGGATGATGTTTTCCCCTCCACATCGGGGAATTTTTTCTACCTTGTAGCGGGGTAGAATAGTTGATCGTGAGTACCAGCGGCGTTTCGAACCGTTGACTGCTAGGTCCGAAGGAAAGTGGGGCGGTCGCTTTTCGCAGTGCTCTTATCAACTAGACCAAAAAAGATTTCCCTTCAGGCAAGTTATTTAAGAGTCGTAGCTTATGAAGTTTTTATTGGAGAGAGCCTCTACAAAACCATGAGGAACCTCCCCGAAAGCCTTATAAAAATATCAGGCACGTTTTATTCAGTTCGTCGAGAGTTTTCCTTCTCAGAAAATCCTCCGAAGGATAGTTCCTATCTATTACTCTTTTTTTTTCATTTTGTATACCCTTTAAAAAGATATTCCGAAATGATAGTATTAACTATCTTTTGCGTTGAAGAGTGATCAATATATCTGTCTCTAAGAGTTTTTCCACGCTAACACCTTGTTTTTCGCAGTACTTACTTTTTTTTGTTATGTATTCAAGAAAATAAATGAATGAATAATTAAACTACTGGAGTTCAAACGACCCAATATACAAATTCTGGGTTAAAAATTCAAACAAAACTGATTTGTTAATGAATTCTTCCAACTTATGCAAACTTTGAAATCTCACTTATATTACAAATTTTATTTTTTTTAAATTTTTTTTTTTATGTTTTAAAGAATACGAAATTCAGAAAATATAATTAAATAGTTTAAAATAGGGTTATATTTTCAAGTAAAAGATAAAAAAAATTATTAACTGAATCGATTACAAATGAAAAAACTAAAAAAAAAAAATTATAAATAATAATAATAACAGAGTGAATTTTTTTCTTAATGTGACTTTAAAACTCGAAATTTACCGTTTCCTGTTACAGTTAAAATATTATATTTAATCTCGAATATTTCTTATCCACAAACTGATGTTTGAGATTCACACCTAAAAATGTCTGTTTATTTGCATAGCCCTTTCAAAAATTGACGACAGTTCATTAGAATGAATCACACACACACACACACACACGCATACACATATTCTTTAACTGTACAGATTTCCTCTTAGTTGTTTTTGTTTCAAATCTTTTTAAAGTGTTTGTTCTTATAAAATACACTTTTCATGATCTTGTTTACATATATATATATAATGTTTAACTTATATAAAAAAATACAAATCTAATCTAATAAAAACCACATATTGAAAATTAATAAATAGTAAAACTATTAAATTGCAAATATTGCAAATTTATAGAAAGACATATATAGTAAAATAAAATCAATAATACAAAACATTAAAGTTAAATTTTAGATTAATTATCTATAATTTAAAATATACAGTCATTAAACTGCTGATATATATATATATATATATACACACATACAATTTCTAATCTAGTACTGTATTAATTACAGTTATATTGCCATAAAGGTTTTGTTTTCGCTTATTTTCATAGTTCCGTATACCATAAGGGTTCATTGAACTTAAGAAGAAACTTAATTAAACCACATTTTCCAATTGTTTGAGTTGAGAAAATCTTAACTCAAGCTCCCTTTTTAGATTTAAAAAGTATTTGCTTTCTTTTTATGTTTAATTACAAGACTGTAAACATAATTTAATGATAAACGTATTTTTTGAAAATGTATTTAAAAAAAGGTATGTTCGTTTATTCACAAAAACAAAAGATGCCTTTAAAGAAACAGGATGCGAACTGCGCCATTTCACAGAAATCTAGTTACGTCAAAACGAGAAAAAAATATTCTAAAAATAAATGAAAACTGTTCTGGGAAGTATGAAATTGTGAAATATTTCAATAAACACATTTTTTTAGTTCAAAATAAGTCTTTTCACGTCAATATAATATTAGCAATCTCAATTTTATTGCCCCAAATGTCACATATGAACAGGCATTTTCTGGATAGTAGAGAATGGACAAATTCTATATAGTTTCGAAGGTGTCGTTCTATATTTAACTTACCCTAAGCTATTTTTAACCTACCCTTGGCAGTTGTTTTGGGTCGGAGACCACTTTGTGCAAGCGGAGGCTAGCGGCGAGCCGCAGCCTTTAAAATAATTGCATTCATTAATTAACATTGCATTTCAGAAAAGTTAGATATAAATTATACCATAACACAGTAAGTATAAATTAAATAAAATAATGACAGTTTAATTCATTTCATTTTTTTGTACTATTTTCAAATCATCTATGGCTGTAAGAACATCTAATTTTATAATGCGTTAGATCAGATAAATGTACCATGGCCCGCGGTAGCCTAGAGGTCAAGGTCGTGGACTCGCGGCCGGCTGTTTTCGTTCAGTCGCGGGTTCGATCCTTGGCCGCCAAAGACCCGCCGTGAAGCCGGGGCTGATGCACGTTAAATCTGTTTGGGGCCCAAAGTCCTCCCGTTGGCGTGGTGTGGATGTTAGGAGAGGGGGGTGCCAGCTCAGGTGTCGTCCTCGTCACTTGACCGAGGTTCAAAATTAGGCTGTCCGTCGCCAATAGCATTCGAACATATCATTATCAACAGTAACTTCATTCAGAGGGGAAAAATTGGTTAAAATTAAATAGAATAAAACATATTTTGATCAAAACATTTACTTATGTAAAGAATCCAGTCAAAAGTCCGAAACTGTTTTAAAGGATGATAGAAAACTCTTAAAAGTAAGAATTATTTCTGTTTTAATCTTTCCAAGAAATTAAAAGTATCATTTTTTTTAAATGTATTATAGTTAATGGTAGCCTATAAGAACCAGTTTCGACCTGTATACCAAGAATCTGAAACCACAGTCCGAGACCGTTAAATGTAGAGATTTGGACGAATCTAATTTTTTTCCTTTAATAAGTGCTTTAGTTTTAATAACATTACTTTTGTTCACAACCGGTTTTCAGAATTCTTATTTCAACTTCAAAATGAATATATTTAAAATGGCAAAAGTCATAGAATATTAAATGAAAAACGGTTCTTTAAATGTCAGCCACATTCTAATAATAACAGTCAGTCACGTTGGCTTTATTTTTAGTTAATGTAATAATATTTTTGATTTGCAAATTATTTTGTCGTTTTTTTTTTGTTATTTTTTTTTTAATGTTTTATACCGTTAAAATTTTTGTTGTTAGTTTTATGATTTTATTGTTTTGCTTCTGAATATATATTTAAAAACTGCTCCACTTGAACTTTTACAATTATTACTGTAAGCTAATGGAGAAAAAAGCACTTGAAGTGAGGAATTTCATTTTATTAAAAAAATAATTTTCAGATAAGTAATATAAATAATGCGAAGTTGTGTATAGTAATATATATTCAGATTTTTTTGTGACTGAAAATGGTGTGTTTAATTAAAAATTACAATCCATCTATACAGCAGACCTTTTGTGGACGCGTTAGCCTAGTGCTTATGGTAGTAGACTCACGGCCGGCGGTTTCTGTCGAGCTCTGATATCTCTAAAGATCTGCCGTGTAGCCAGGGATGATGCATGTTAAATCTGCCGGAGCTCAAAGTCCTGCCGTTGGCATAGAGTGGAAGTTAGGAGAGGGAGGTGCTAGTTCAGGTGTCGTCCTCGTCACTTGACTGAGGTCTGAAATTGAGAGGTCTATCACCAGTATTCCCCTGTTGCTTCTCAGTGGGACGTTAATAAACAAACATTCACTCATTGCAGACTATTTCGAAAAAAACTGAAACATTGTGTAATGAAAATAGAGTCCTACATCTGGTTTTATACCTTCCGTTTTGATTTATGTAAAAAAAATTACGTATCTATCTCTATACCTCCCTAGTAACTGTCAAGCAAATGCTCTTTCATGTTTAAAGAGGGAATTTTAATTTTGTTGCTTTCCCTTGCTACATTTTCCGTTTCTGATTATTCTAATTTTCACGCTTTTCCAGTTTCCGTGGCAGATTTTAATTTAAATTTTCCTGAAGTTTAATATCCTTCAATTAATATCCGAATCTTATTTCGAATAATATTGACTTTTCGCACTTTTCGAACAGTAGAGGCTCAAAGTTTCACCATCTTCTATCTACCTTAAAACTTCGCCTTAAGCTAATTTAGAACATATACCGCAGAAACTCAAAATTAAATGCCTTTTACTGTTTGAATTTAATCTTTCCCATGATCAAAAATTGGATGTGAAGTAAACAAACGGAAACTGCAAATTGTCAGAAACTATAAACCGAATAGTTGATAACATTTTTAATATTCCTCGCGTTAGAAAATAGCGACAAATAATAAAAACGTATCGTCAAAAAAAAAAATAATAAAAAAGATAAATAAAAAAAAAAAAATGACAGCATTTGGAACGAGCTTTTTCAAATTGAAAATTCGATGCCCTGATATTTTTCACGTGGGCTGCTTTATTGCGGTTTAAAAATAAACCCCGCTAAAACTTTTGTATTGAAAATTTCAAATAAGGAATTTCGGGCTGAAATATTCACCTAGATATACAGGCGTGTTTTTGAAAAGTGTTTCTACACTTCTAGGAAAGGAAATAAATTCTACGCGTATAGTTAAAAACATAAAATATTAGTGAGCGAGAATTTGGTTACGGAGAAGACGTTTTGTTCGATTCCATTAAATCCGAAATCTTTTTAAATAGAGATATTCTATTTCTTTTTATCCAGCCATCCCTTCTCATAAAAATGCAAAATTTTTTGAAAAATATGAATTATTTTTTAATTCGATATATATATGTTGAAAATACGTGTGAGTTTTTTTTCCCCAAAAATATTAATTTAATCTTCTCCTGGGCTGATAAATTTAAACTAACAGTACTCAGAGGAGCGTATTTCCGGTTAAACAGGACGGACTCGAATGTATTATGCAGAACGAGAGAACATGTGTTATGCAGATCTCGAAACGGAGAATTCAGTCGGAAAAAATAACAAAATGGAATTTTTGTTGGTAGAAGGCGATATGCGTCAAAACCGTGTGCAAATGAGAAAGAACAGAAAAGTTATGTTATAAAACCGATAATATTCCGAAGAAAGTACCAAAGTAAAAAGTACAATAATTAAAACTATTTCATTTTTTCATTTGTTTTAGGTCTCTGCCTAAGAATACAAGTGGATGAGCACTGATTATCGCCTATTTTACGGATAGACGAGGTTCATTTTCAAACAGACATTATGGTGAACACACAGAACTGCTGCATATGGAATACCAACAATCTTCATGCTGTGTAACTATAGCCTTTACATTCACCATACATAACGACATAGTAAGGATTCACGGCAAATTTCTTTCTGGTCCCCTACTTCTTAGAAAAAGTCTCATCGAAAGGTTTTGTTTGGTGTACTGTCCCATGAGAATGTCACAGCAAACTTCTGGATGAATAGGTTGTCCCGAAGTTAACACAAAGTGGCTGTTTGGATATCACACTGCGTTAATGTAAGTTGGAGCAACTGATTCTCCAGTTGTGTATTCAAAATCTGCAAATCGTACTAAATTCCCTGATGAACGTGTCATCTAGCGTTCCTTTTGTGGGACAGGAAAGCCAAGGTTATACAACCTGGCCAACTGGATCACCGGATCTAAATCCTTGTGAGCTCTGACTGTAGGGTTTCCCCAAATATTGCGTATGATAAGAACGGGCAAATAATAAAGGGGAGATGAAATCCTGTATTGTTTGCCATATTTCCCTCATTCCGTAAGAAATGTTATATACGAGTTATATATGTTCATTGTGTTGTTGACCGACAAGTTATGTACATCGAGCACATATGAAAGTAACAAATAAAATAGATACATATATTTTTTAAAATTTTGCGCTCTAGTTTTACCATTTACTTGATTGCAGCGTCTTCTAACGGCAAAGTTCCAACTACATATTTTATTCTTTTTCACCTAAATCTCGGTCCATGATCTAAGGTAACACATATTTGAAATTTAATACGGATCCGTTCAGCATAACCGGAGCTAAGAACTTCTGAGTTCTTCCAATTTAATTTTAAAAACCCTGTATCAACATTCAGATATAATATTTTGAAAAAAATTCCTCTCACATTCTATATTAATAAATAAGGAGGGGGAAATCTGATATATTTTTAGAAACAACAAGATTTTGAATCATTTATACCGTTGCAAGCATTAAAGTAAGCGTAAATACCTCAATATTAATCTAATGCCTAATTATTATTAAATACATAATTTTTTTTAATAAAAGTATGTTTATATAGTTACTGATATAAATTGTCTGTTTTTATTGTATTTTTATTAAAATAAAAATTAGGAAGCAAAATACTTGTTTATGTAATAATAATAATAATAATAATAATAATAATAATAATAATATATATATATATATATATATATATATATATATATATATATATATATATATATATATCTTCAGT
>BMAW01065306.1:708660-727055 GCA_019974015.1 Nephila pilipes | reverse complement strand
TAAATAGTTAAAAGAAAATCAAGATTTAAATAGTTAAAAGAAAATCAAGATTTAAATAGTTAAAAGAAAATCTTGACACGTTTTTGAGAATTTATACCACTCAATTTGAATCTTACTTCTTTGAAGTAGAAAGCAGCACTGGCCTTTTCGGGTCAGCAGGTTTAGCTGGATACCGATTACGTCGCCGTCACTACAGGTTCATTAAAAATTTTGTGTATGTGTGTTAGTGGATTTGGCTAAAATCAAAATTACTTTTTAGCTTTATTTTCACAGAAATTTTAAATGATACTCGGTTTAGTACTAACATTAAGACACACACTCATACATATATATAGAAATATTTATTAATTTATTATTTTATTATATTATAATTCTCAAAAATAATCCTGGAAAACAAGATTTATTTATTTATTAATTAATAACACTCTTCGAAGCAACGCGATCAACAACAGTGTTATTAACATCGCATTAGGGGCCGCGGTAGCCTAGTGGTCAAGGTCGTGGACTAGCGGCTGGCGGTTTTCGTTCAGTCGCGGGTTCGATCCTTGGCCGCCAAAGACCCGCCGTGTAGTCGGGGCTGATGCACGTTAAATCTGTTCGGGGCCCAAAGTCCTCCCGTTGGCGTGGTGTGGATGTTAGGAGAGGGGGGTGCCAGCTCAGGTGTCTTCCTCGTCACTTGACCGTGGTTCAAAATTACGAGGTCTGTCGCCAATAGCCCTCGTGTTGCTTCTAGTGCGACGTTAATATAAACTAAACTAAAACTAAAACATCGCATTAGAAGTAACACGAGGATTGTTGGCGATAACGGACTTCATAATTTTGAACCTCAATCAAGTGACGAGGACGACATCTGAACTGGAACCCCTCTCCTAATTTCCACGCCAAAGTGAGAACTTTGAGTCACGATAGCATTAACTTGCATCAGTAATGGCTACATGGCGGGTCTGCAGTGGCATTTTGTTTGGTTTTAATAACGTCGCACTAAAAGAAACGCAAGGGTTATTGGCGACGGAATTAGTAATTTTGAGCCTCGGTCAAGTGACGAGGACGACACCTGAGCTGGTACCCGATTCTCTAAACTTTTGCACCATGACTTTGTCTCGACAAATATAATATGCATCAGCGACTTTGTACGACGGCTCTTTAAGTGACATAGGGACTCGGCTGTAGCAACGCTGGCAGTAAGCTTGCAAACTCATCCACGGGACGCATTACTGAAAGAGATTTTGTTTTATTAACATCGCACTAGAAGCATCACGAGGGCTATTGGCGACGGACCTTGTTATTTTGAACCTCGGTCAAATGATGAGGACGACACCTGAGATTTCACCTTCTCTCATAACTTCCACCCCGCGCCATCAGGAGGACTTTGAGCATTGACAGATTTAACGTGCACCAGCCCCGGCTACACGGAGGGTCTTCAGTAGCATCAAGGATCGAACCCGCGACTCAACGAAAACTGCCGGCCGCGAATCCGCTGCATTAACTAGCAGGCTACCGGGGCCACTCCTGAATGATAAGTAACACATTAACAGTGGCAACGTATTTAAAAATTTTAATACGTAGCTTAGCAATTTTTGCGTTATTTTATGAATACTCTGTAATCAGTTACTAATAAATAGTTTCAGAAATATGGCTATTTCCCCCCCCCTTTAGCCCCATAATTTCTTAAATTATATGAATTTTTTCGTTAATAATACCCAAAACAAATGTAGTAGAAGTTATGAAGTATTCGTGATGTTGAAGTGTGTTCATCAATGTGTAAATGTTCATTTAGAAGGATGAAAGGGCCGCGGTAGCCTGGTGGTCAAGGTCGCTGACTAGCGGCCGGCGGTTTTCGTTCAGTCACGGGTTCGATCCTTGGCCGCCAAAGACTAGCGGGGCTGATGCTCGTTAAATCTGTTCGGGGCCCAAAGTCCTCCCGTGGTGTGGAAATTAGGAGAGGGGGTGCCACCTTAGGTGTCGTCCTCGTCACTTGACCGAGGTTCAAAATTACGAGATCCGTCGCCAATAGCCCTCGTGTTGCTTCTAGTGCGACGTTAATAAAAACTAAACTAATTAGAAGGAGAAACATTCAATCAGGGAGGAAAACGTGGACTGTTTAGCTATGTATTATCAAATATTTATGCTCATTCTATTCTGAATCCTTGAAAGATTGATATAATTAGCTAGTTTTTGTATTCACACGCTCAAAATTTGAAAAACGACATACTTTTTATATATTTATGGTTCGAACATGTAAAAATTTGTTAGTTTATTAAAATAATTCATGATTTGTGTGTTATAATATATATATATATATATATATATATATATATATATATATATATATATATATATATATATATATATAAAAAAAAAAAAAAAAACATAAATATAAACAAAATTTGCTGTATTTTAGTATTTTAGAGAAAATTTCAAAATAAAATTTACCATAGTGAGGATAAAGATAAATACCAGTTGAATATAACTTAAAAATCCTTATATATTTACGCGGAGGTGTTTCAGAAATTGCAGCTGTCTGAGAACTGAAATAGGTAGAGATGGATGGAAAATAGATTAAAAGAGTCTGACCATTGTCGAAAAAGATCTCTAAGTTCTACCTCTTCGAATGTTTATTTTCCACTCGTTTGCTTCTCAAGAAAATGTAGAAGGTGGAAATAGAATAAAATGGTTTTTTTTTTTCGGAACTTAGAACTGGTTTTTTTTTACAGCGAAACTCTAGTATCACAATAAGAAGACTAAAAAAAAAAACATAGAAGCTCTGTATACCAGTTGAAGGGAAGAAATGAATGGAAAATTTGTTTATTCAAAACTTGATGCGTTTTTCTTTTAATATTTACTTTTAACAGGTTGTTTAGAATTGAATTTGATATCAACGAACGCTTTTGAACTCAGTGGATAAGTTCAGAGTTTTTAAAAATCTGTCGGGAGAAGGAAGGGAGAAAAAAAGAACAAAAAAGCATGTATAGGATAGAAATTTTCATGATTACTGGAAATTGTTTTCGATGCAAGTGTAGACAGAATAAACTGAATCGAGAGAAAACGGAATGATTATGTCTAAATGTAAACACAATGGAAAGTTAATTGCACATGGTCGGAAAAACATTATTATTATTTTCCTTTAATCGTTTTTGTTACGTTTAGTTAGTAATTTTTAGTATTAATTATTTCAAACATTTTATTACAAACTATGTGCCAGGTAAGTATAAAAAACTATTAAAATATTTCATAAGCAACAAGGTATTTTCATTTTATCTTTTCTTTTTTCTACTTTTCTTATTACTGTAATATCAGTGAACAGTGTAATAATCAGATGTTATTCTTTAACAATCTTACTTTAAGATTAGACATATATAACAGTATGTAATTTAAATTTGTTTTATTTTATATATATAAAATGACCACTACCATCTATTGAATTGCTGAAGTTTCAAAGGTTGATAAATGTGATGTGGTTAAGTGATATTTAAATGATTTAATGTAATTAATATGATTAAATGGTATTCAAGCTTTAAGTTTGGATTTGATTGCATTTTCTATTCTTTCGAGTTCCGAGTTATAATAATAATAGAAATTATTCATCTTCGTTCAGTTTTCAAGTGTTCTAGGAATTTGAGGATTAATTTGAATTCCATGAATGGAATTCCATTTATAGATTTTAATGTAAGAATGATTTTAAACCATCATGAAATTTTAATAGGTTATATAAGTCTTCTGACCTTCATAGAATTTTGATTTGGAAATAGGAATCATTCTTTAAATTCGTGGATCATTTAAGGAATGAATGGTACAAATAAATTTATTACAATTGGGACATACGTGGAAAATATGTTGTAATCCCCGAAATTATTATCCCCGAAATGTAGAAAGCTTACTTAAAATGGTGGAATTCACTCAATTTTATACGATAAATACATATTCACTTTACATATTCCATTTAACATGAAATACTTTTCGGAAAAGACGTTTTTTGTTCTTGGAGATTAGTAACACACAAATTTAGAAAGAGATTACTCAGAGAGAATGGTTAATTTTCATTTTCTTAAAAATTTTCATTACCTCGTTTCTTTTTAAGTCTTCATTATAAATACAAAAATTGAATTTTTCAACATCTATTTGATATTACGCACTGTAAAATTATTTTTAGTAAAAAAATAATTCAGTATATTTCATCTAACTTAATTATATTTCTCTATACTTCATAAAACTGTACAGAACTAAGAAAACATATTGTCAATGTGAAGTAAAAAATAATTTTTTTTTCTTATTTCTTTGTATCAGAAAAGTATTTTATTATTGATTTTAAGAGTATGTCCAATTAAAGTAGCAGAAAAAAAGAAATGTTTCCATCAAATTCTCTGGATAGGCCACTCGAAGAACTATAAAATTAAATAAAGTCACTTCTTTTAAAAGAATATACTAAAGCTCATACATATAGTAACATAAAATATGAGTAAGACTTGCACGAAGATTAAATTTTCCTGTTCATCTCATCCTTTTATTTAATTCATTCTATCATGTTTACTCAGTTTTAAAATTTACTTTATAACGGCATTTATTGGTTGTGAAAATTGTGCTCAATTAACTTAATGATTTGAAAGGTTTCTTTGAGGCCTATTGGTCGTGGTTTCAGACTCGTGGCCGGCGGTTATCGTTGAGTCGAGGGTTCTAGGCTTGGCCACTAAAAGACACGCCATGTAGCCGGAGCTGATGCATGTTAAATCTATCGGGTTATCCTCTCGTTGGTATGGTGTGGATGTTAGGAGAGGGGGGTGCTAGCTCAGGTATCGTCCTCTCACTTGACCGAGATTCAAAATTATGAGGTCCTTCGCCAATAGCCCTCGCGTTGCTTCTAGTGCGAACGTTAATAAAAACTAAACTAAAAACTAACTGAAAGATTTGTTCCAATTTTAAAACCCTTCAGAGGCTTACCATCTTCAGATTAATACGGGTATCCTAGTTATAATTTTCTTTCACATGAGATTTACTGTCTTTGATAAACATGGGTGACGCGTCATCGGGATATGCTAAAGAGATTCTTTCCTATTTTCAATCTTTCTTCTTATCTCTCAAAAAATTTTCACTACTTTCCCCCATATTTTCTTACAGATACGCATTGTTTCGCGCAACCTAATCGTACTTGGCTTCTACGCCATAAACCTCAACTGTCACTCACACACACTCTAGGTTTAAAAAGTAAATAATTATATCTATTTGACTAAACATCTCATGAAGTACCATTAATATTTTTATACCTATTTTGTTGTGCTACTTTTGAAATTATAAGATTGATAAAAAATATCTGAACTTAAGGTGCCATTTTGATGATGACAAATATTATAAAGGTTGAAAAGAATTAAATGTTATTTTAAGATTTGAAAAAAAAAGGGGGGGGGTGAGACAAGTTATATAATCAAAGGGGAAGAGCTTTAGAGTTTCTGCCTTTTTTTTAAATTAATTTTTTTTTTTTATCTCGGAGAATATTCTTTTAACTGCAAACGCCTAATAAGTCTTATTAAATTATTCTGACAAAACATGTAAGGCCGTGGTAGCCTAGTGGTGAAGATTGCGGCTGGCAGTTTTCTTTGAAACATGGGTTCGAGCCCAGATGCTACTAAAGACCCGCCATGTAGCCGGGGCTGATGCATGTTAAATATGTCTAGGTCCAAAGTCCTCCTGATGGCGTGGTGTGGAAATTAGGATACTAGCTCAGGAGTCGTCCTCGTCATTTGACCGTGGTTCAAAATTACGAGGTCCATCGCTAATAGCCCTCGAGTTGTTTCTAATGCGACGTTAATAAAACCACTCCAATCTCTCCTTCAAAACATTTAAATAACATCAAAACCTAAGCACCACAAAAAGAATTTGAAATAACTTTAATTATTTATTTCCAATTTATATTAATAATTTCAAATGTATTGTAAGTAAAATTTGATGCAAAATCAAATCATTAATTTTATTTAGTTAAATCCTGCGCCTTAGCTGATCAAAAGTGAATTGAAAAATCGAAAGGAATAATTCCTATCATACATTAACAAGAATTATAATTGCTTCAGAAAACTACGGGGAAATTATTATTATTATTATTATTATTATTATTATATATATATATATTCACTTTGAGGAATATATAAGTATTGCTAATATCTTTGTTATAATTAACAAATAAAAAATATTCTACAGTATTGGTAATTCTCTTGTACAATAAATATTTTTGCTCTTTCGAAATATAACTCATACTAATTATCAGATTGAATTTTATACTTTTTCACTCATATTTCTTTGTCGAATTCTTATTTCTTTAATGTTAACTTAGAATTCATTTACCTGAACTTTATTATTGCTATGTTAATATCCATTCGTTATGTTATTCCCACCCATTCGTCTGACAAATGTAGCCTTACATGTCAGGGTCACGAACTCGCAGTCGACGTTGTTTCCATCCAGTCATGGGTTCGGTGTTCTGATGTCACTAAAAAACCGTTGTATAGAGTAGCTAATATTTTTTAAATCTGTCGAGGCTCCGAGTCCTCCCATGGCATGGTGTAGAATTTTGGAGCGGGTGGTGATAGCTCAGGTGTCGTCTTCGTGACTTGACCGAGGTACACAATTACGAGATCTGTTCCCAATAGTCTTCGTGTTGTTTCGAAGTGTGACGTTAATAAACAATCACTCAATCAGATCCGTTCGTTATAAATATGTTAGTCTTTAGATCCATTCGTTTCTCCCTCTAAATTATTTTATATTGATTATGAATTTTTATGAACGAGTTGAAAATTATTCTCTAAACATTAACTAACACATCAATCAATAACTCCCGAGACTAACCCAGAGATGGCGCTCGTAGTAAACCAGTAACCAAATCTTTCTAGAGTACGAACCTTTACTTGAAACGTGTCAAAATTTTAAGTCGATCGGACCAGAAACAGCTGAGTTATCGAGGTTGGAGTAAAGTCGTTTTGTAGTTTGTTTAAAAAATGGAAAAAACCGAGTTTCGTGTTCGGATAAAACATTGTTTTTTAATGGGTAAAAGCACCGTGCAAGCGAAACAATGGATTGAAAAATGTTGCCCGGACTCTTGTCCATCAAAAGCAACGATTTGTCGGTGGTTTGCCGAGTTTAAACGTGGTCGTACCGACACAAATGACGCGGAACGCTCGGGTAGACCTGTGGAAGCCGTTACACCGGAAAATGTGAGTGAAGTGACAAAAATTATAATGAAAGATCGTAAAGTGAAGCTCCGTGAGATTGCTGAGATGACACAGATATCATATGGAAGTGTATTTACTGAAAAAGGTTTTTTGAAGTGAAGTGAAAAAGGTTTTTTCCAAGTGGGTGCCGCGATTGCTTTCGATGGAACAAAAACAGCAACGAGTCGATGATTCAGAAAGCTGTTTATCGCTATTTACTCGCAACAAAAAAGATTTCTTGCGGGGGGAAAAAAAAAAGAAAAAAAAATTTTTTGGGGGGGGGAAAAAAAAAAAGATTTGGAAAAGCGTTGGAACGATTGTATCACCCTAAAAGGTGATTAACAAAAGGTGTTATGTTGATGAATAAAAAAAATTTTGCAAAAAAAATGTTGTTTTCAATGTTAGACTCGGGAGTTATTGATTGATGTGTTATTAATAACAAAGCAAATGTTACTTTCCCTGTTTTGCTGGAACATTCTAAAGCCTTTCCAGGGAAAACAAACTTTTTTTTTGATGTTATATATGCCCCTTCCCAATTCTAATTTAATTTTACTCTAAAACTTATTAATAACTCTTTCTTCCTTACGAATGGATTTAACTATCCGGGACTTATTTATAAGCCCAGCAGACAAAATGTTAGGATTTCTCCATTCTATTTCTTGCAAAATTATATCCCTGAGTTGAAAAAATGGAATAAAAATTGTAAAATGTAATATTCGCGAACCTTTCCTTAACTAACGGCTGCTGTTTCTTTCTGACTTTATATTTAAGTTTCCAGCTCCTTTCCAACCTAAATGAAACGTAATTACACAAACTAGCGAAGTTTTAAAAATGTAGTGAATAGATTAATGAAATTATACAAAAGCGAAGGAGAATTGAATATGTGGGTAGTTTGATTGTGGCAGAGAGTAAAAAGATATCAATAGTGTGAAGGATTTGAGTAGTGCGCTGAAGTTTATTGCGTGTGTCAAGTTATACTCTAAAGCAGCGTTTCTTAAACTATGGGCCGCACACCCAAACGGGGTCGCAAAACGAATTGTTGGCGTCGCGAAAACTTAATTTAGGTGCATGAATTTAATGAAACTGTTGAAATGTATTCTCATCGCTTTTAATACGTTACACTTTTTGTGGAGTTCAATTATAAAATCGTAATACTGGTTAAGTTTAGCTGTAAATCATGTTTACATATTGATACATTCCCCCTAAGTGCATTATTATAGCGTTTTGCATCGCGATTTCAGCATATTTGGGACTCAAAATATGACCGTAACGCATGATATGTAACATCCTGCACAACACAGGTGAGTGAGTGAGTGAGTGAGTGAATGTAAAGTTTATTGGCACAAGAGCCAGATATGGCTATGCTGCGCCAAACAAGGTTAAACTGTGGTCTAGACATGAAGTTGAAAAAAGGTAAAAGGTGGTAGACAAGAAAGAGGGTCGAAAATAGAGAAGGATCGCTAGGGTATTCTGGGAGTGCGTCACCCATGTTTACCAAAGACAGTAGTTTTTTTTTTTTTTTTAGTTTTTATTAACGTCGCACTAGAAGCAACACGAGGGCTATTGGCGACGGACCTCGTAATTTTGAACCACGGTCAAGTGACGAGGACGACACCTGAGCTGGCACCCCCCTCTCCAAACATCCACATCACGCCAACGGGAGGACTTTGGGCCCCGAACAGATTTAACGTGCATCAGCCCCGGCTACACGGCGGGTCTTTGGCGGCCAAGGATCGAACCCGCGACTGAACGAAAACCGTCGGTCGCTAGTCCACGACCTTGACCACTAGGCTACCGCGGCCCCTACCAAAGACAGTAAACCCCATGGGAAAGAAAAAGATCACTAAGGTGCCTCGGGGTCATGATGCCCGTACTTACCTAAAGAAGACAAGTCCCCGAGGTCCCCTGATATAATCCCCAGGGGCAGGGTGCCCGGCTATACCCCCAGACGCTGGGTACCCATTTGAGTCGCCTTTTACGACATGCATGAGCTACAGTGGGACTACTCTGTCATTCCCGGTCACCACACGGGTCCACAACACAGGTGAATAAATCTCGGTGCTGCCACGACTAGTAAGAAAACACTTATCTTGTGTAGTCAGTGGTTTCTGTTACACTTCACAAATGTGTACATCACTAGAACAATATAGTGCACTACTTTACTGGGTTTTTTTTTCTGATTCCGATTGATATTTATTTCAATAATTATAAAAGAGAAATCATTTTATTTATATTCCAAGATAAAATTGTTTTTTACTCGAGGATAAAAAAAATTGTAAGTATTTCACTTTAATTGAACAAAATAAGTTTTTATTGAAAATTGAATAAATTCGAATTTAAAGTTATTTATCTATTACTTTTTAAATTAAATCAGAAATTAAACAATATGACTTTTGTTTTATGATTGGGGAAAGGAGGTCGTTTGAAATTTTTAAGCGTGGGAATGGGATCTTCAGACTAAAAAGTACTTTACTACTCTACTATTCTTTTCTCTTTTATAATTATTGAAATAAATATCAATCTTAATCGAATAAAAGAGTAAAGTAGTACACTATATTGTTCTAGTGATGTACACATTTGTGGCGCCTAACAGAAACCACCGACTATACTAGAAAAGTGTTTTCTTACTAGTCGCACCAGCGCCAAGACTTATTCACGTGTGTAGTGCAGAACGTTACGTGTCACGCGTTACGGTCACGTTTCGATTCCCAAATATGCTGAAATTGCGATGCAAAATGCGATAATAATGCACTTCGCGGTATTTTTTCACAATGTGAACATAATTTACAACTCAACTTAACCAGTATTACGATTTTATAATTGAGCTCCACAGAAAATGTAACGTATTAAACGCGACGAAAATACATTTCTACTGTTTTATTAAATTCATGCACCAAAATTAAATTTTCGCGACTCCAACATTTCGTTTTGCGACCCCGTTTGGGTATGTGGCCCATAGTCTCAGAAACGCTGCTTTAAAGTATAACTTTGTAATAATGTTTGGGGGTCTGAAGGATTGGAAGGGTGGGTCGACATCTTCTAAAACAGTTTACTTTATCAACAGCTCATCTACAAATCTGTCCCTCTTCTTCTGCAAGCTTATACAATATATATATCAGTCTTAATTAGCATGATCACGTTCTCTTCTTCGGAGGAAGCATTCTAATAAAAATAATTTCTAAGGACTGAAAATTCCCCTAGAGGACTGTTAGTGACAAGGTCGCGGATAGACCCGTCACAACCCCCTCCTTGAAGAAAACGTGATTTATTTGAGGGTCTTAACGCCCCGATAGAAATTACGTTAATAAATTTTAATACACTTAAACATCTAACAACTTTAACATTTGTACAATCCTTTTCATTTTACAATCTTCACTTTTGAGTCATTTGTAGGGCCGAAATCTACTTCTGCTCCTCGTTGTTTCCACTCCTCCGACTCTTGTCAGATATGGAATTGTCCTTCCTGTTGCCGATTGCCTCTCGCTAATGCTCAATCTGTTGCTTAAGGGATACGGACTTGACCTCCGGGACTCCTCTTGCCCTTCCTTGATTTGTCGTCTGCTGCGAAGCTGATAAGGACTTGACCTCCCAGGCAGGACTTGTCTGTGGTTGTCTGTCGCTCCTCGAGGTGGACCTGGACTGGACCTTCCTGTCCGGACTTTTCTTTCGACGGCTGCTTCTCTCCTGGTCATCTTTTTTGTTCCTGCCCCTAATGGAAGTGATTTCGTAATTGGTCTTTTTCTCCACTTACAGCTCTCATGAAATCGTCTTTGAACTTCAGGTTCTACCTGTTCTGCGCTAGATCTTTCACCATCCAATCCGTCTGTCTTCACAACACCTTTATCCCTTTCTCTTGGGAGATAAATCCGTACCTGATCTACATTCATTGTTATCGATTTACCCCCTTTCCAAATAACCACATTGTTGTTCTCAACCTTCATCACCTCATAAGGGCCTTCAAATTTAGGTTTAAACTTACTCACAATCCTCTTGCTCGCCGATCTCATAGGATGTGTTTGCACCAACACTAAATCCTTTACCCTAACATCAACTTCCCGTGTTCTCTTATTATAATATTTTACCCATCTATCTTGTTGAATCTTAGTATTCCTTCTAGTCTCCACACAATTTCTTAATATTACCACACACTAAGTCTTCTCTTAGCTTCACTCGAATCCTTTGACCATATTGATTAGACGGCTTTTTATAATAACTGTTGGCGATATTCTGGCATTGCACATCTGTAGTTTGCCTTGCATTATGTGGATCAAGAGCCATATCCCGCTTCGTATGTGAGAGATCGATCTCCTTTTGTTCCTCTATTTGTGTTACCCCTTTAATCTCCGAATCTGGAATTACTAATGATTTTTTTTTTATCAAAATCAGGGTTTTTTATCACAGGACTTATCCACATAGTAGCCATTCTACTAGGAGGGTTTACTTCAATTTGCGATTGCTCCCCTCTGGTCCAATCACCACTCGATCCTCTGTTTGCAAAATTATTGCGACTCCTACGACTATCGACTACTTGATCACCTCTATCATTCCGAATTCTGTTCTCGAACCCCTGATTTCCTGCACTTCCACGAAATCTAAAATTATTCGAATCCACATTAGTTAACCGCGCATCATTCTGCCTGTAATTAACTCTTCTATGCCGCCAGTTTCCTTCGAAACGACTGTTGGGGAACCTTCTACTCGAATCCCATTCCTTTCTTCCGCTATTATTGCTCGGACCCGGGGTTTCCTTATACCCATGTCATTCCTCTTACTTTTCTAATAATTGTACTAGTTGTGCCTTTGTAGTGGGATTTCGAACTTCTACATAATCCATCATCTGTGGGGATAATCTCATAATGATGTGATTCACCAGGTTTCCTTCCGTCATTTCAAAATTAAGGATTTTCTGTATCTTCAATAATTTATAAACAAAATCTGACGGTACCTGACGACGGTAACTTGGTGCGACGAGTAAAACTCAGCCTCTAATTCCGATCTATTTCTGACCACCGGAAAACTGCTTGTTAATGCCTGTTTCAATTGTGCAAAGTCTGTTGCCGTTCCCGTCACGTGCGAAGAACCTTTTTACCTCAAACCAGTCTTTTGCTCTTCCAATAAGATGACCCTTTAAGTAAGCACAGGCTAAATTTGTGGGCATATTATAAAACACTACATCATTATCTATACTATCTAAAAATTCCGACACGTTTTCCTTTCCGAAATTTTTTTTTCAGGTAATACACTAAAACTCGAACCGACTCCTATCTCGGGGTTTGGGTAAACGTGGCGCCATTGTAATAATGTAGGACTGAAAATTCCCTTAGAGGACTGTTAGTGACAAGGTCGCGGATAGACCCGTCACAACTTGACACACGCAATAAACTCCTTCACACTATTGTTATCTTTTTACTCTCTGCCATTATCAAACTACCCACATTTTCTATTCTCACCCGCTTTTGTATAATTTCATTTATCTATTCACTACATTTTTAAAACTTGGCTAGTTTGTGTAAATACGTTTTATTTGGTTGGAAAGGAGCTGGAAATAAATATAAAGTCAGAAAGAAACAGCAGATGTTAATTAAGGAAAGGTTCGCGAATATTACATGTTACAATTTAATGATCTGACGCAGCCTGGTCAGAGAACTGCTGTAATTTTAGTTCAGCCTTCGGATCCGAATACTTGGGTAAGATTATCCTTTAATATTTATAGAAGTTACTAGTTTCCAAACGGAGGGACAATGAATTAGGAGAGAACCTTCCCCTTTTTAGAGAAATAAAAATAGTTGTTTGAAAAGCAATTTAATACTACATTTTAACTGTTTTGAGGCTATTTCAACTAACATATACAGTGGCACAAACAATTGAGGATACACCTTACTTTTACTCGATAAATCCAACTTTCAATCAAAATAACACCTTAACCAGAAGTGCAAACGAATTTTTATTCATAGACATAACAAAAGGTTTAATTAACAGTAAAAATAAAGAAAAATCAACGACAAAATTCTAAAATAAAACTTTTTAGAGGTATTTCAAATAAACATAAGCAGATTTTTCCTCAAAAAATTGGGGATACACAAATGAAATTTTTGTTTAACTACCACTTGATTTCTTTTTGCTTGCTACTAATAATCTAAGTTTGGGAAATTTTATCCTAAACTTTTTCAACTGTTATTTCTGTCTTTTGAAGTTGGTTATAAGAATATAAAGCTGTACTTTTAAATGGAAAATGGCTCCTCGGAAAGAGACTAGTATTGATGTAAGAAAATTTATATTAAGGTTATTTAAGAAGGGAAAATCTTATCGTGAAATAGCTGAAAGTGTCGGTAGAAGTCACTCATGTGTCCCGAAAATCATTGGGAAATTTAAACGCGATGGATTAATTCAAAATAAGAGTGGAAGAGGAAGGAAAAGTATTCTGAGTGATGTAGCTAAAAGGAAAATTTTAAAAGATATCAAGATTAATCCTAAACTGAGTGCAGTCAAACTAGCTGCAGAAACTTCTCGAATAATCTGCAGAAGTGTAAGTGCTGAAACTGTGAGAAATGTGATTAGACATGCTGGATATAGCAGTCGAGTAGCTAGAAAGAAACCTTTCATAAGCTTACAAAATCATAAAAAGCGTTTGGAGTTTGCAAAAACTCATCAGTTGAAGACAGAAAACTTTTGAAAGAAAGTTATATTTAGTGATGAAAGTAAATTCAACATTTTTGGAAGCGATGGTCGTCACACCGTTTCGAGAAAGCCGAACACCGCTTTGGATCCAAAAAATTTACGTCCTACAGTTAAACATGATGGTGTCTCCGTCATGGTTTGGGGTTGTATGGCTGCAAATGGGGTAGGAAATTTAGTTTTTATAGATGGTATAATGGATCATAAGCTTTATATAGACATACTCCGCAACAATCTTAAAGAAAGTGCACAAAAATTGGGTTTAGATGGAAATTTTATATTTCAGCACGACAACGACCCCAAACACACGGCACGTAATGTCAAAATGTGGTGTCTTTTTCATTGTAAACAGCAATTGCACACACCGCCACAGTCCCCTGACATCAATGTCATAGAAAATTTGTGGGCCACACTAGAAACAGCGGTCCAAAAACACCAGATTAGAAACAAAGCCCATTTAAAGCAAGTGTTACAAGAAGAATGGGATGAAATATCTCCAGATACCACTAAAAAATTGGTCTAATCGGTACCAAGATGTTTGGAGGACATTATAAAAGCCAAAGGACTTGCAACAAAATACTGATACTGTCTATGCATGTAATACATCGAAAAAATTTCATTGGTATATCCTTAATTTTTTGAGGTAAAGATCTGCCTATGTTTACTTCAAATATTTGTGAAACTTTTAATTTTAGATATTTTTTTGTTGATTTTCGTTATTTTTACTGTAAATAAACCCTTTTATTACGTGTAAAAGTAAAAATACGTCTTCTATTCTAGTTAATGTGTTATTTTCATTAAAAGTTGGATTTATCAAGTGAAAGTAAGGTGTATCCTCAGTTGTTTGAGCCACTGTATGTGCTTGTAATTAATTTAATATCTTTAAATTTGCCGTTAGATTAATATTTAAGAATCAGGTAACCGAAATATGCCACGAAATATTAGTGTTCATTTTCCTATCCTAGATACATTACACGGACGCATTTATTTTTTCATGTTATATTTCATTTTTATTTTATGTGATAGTATAATATGATCAATAAAACTAATATTCCATCAAATTTAAATTAATATAAATGGGAGCTATTTAGGAAATGATTCGAACAATCGATTATTCATTTGATTGAGCGCAATAACTTGCGGGATGGATATATTAAACTGTATCCTTGACATACTTATTTTTGATTCCCAACAGATCATGCAAGGCACGAAGAGTACGAAATATCGATTAAACGTATTTTATTCCATCAGTCGACCTTCATATTTGTTTGATTTGAATTTCTCTCCGTTTCCGAGAAAATTCAATTACTCAAAGAGATGAATTCAGGTGCACAGATTAGAGCGGTAATTTATTTGCAGCTTAAGATTGAAAAGGTGTATGTTTAATTTCTTCCCACAACATGAATAATACTCTAAAATCCATAAAAACATTTTTAAATCAGTGATACTAATTGTGTAAGAGTCACAGAACATCAAGGAGCATTTCAGAAAGAAAATAAGAAAGGAGAACGAAGAAAAAATTGCTGGTCATTTTATTCACCAAAATATCTTATTAAATTCCTACTATTAGTTCACTTTCTCCGTATATATATTTATATATCTTGCTCAAATTTTCAATCGTTAATAAAATAAATTTTATCCATCCACTCAAGTTCAAATACATTTCTTTAAACTTGTAGTGGATGACACTTGCTGTTAATACAGTTTTTCAAATATTAGTTCATTAATTAAATTTAATTGGTGAAAATACAGTTTAGCCCAACCACTTGGCGCGATTTCAAAAATTGCAAACTTGGCGATTTTTTTGGCTGAACGTTAAGTCTGCGAAGCGGACAAGAGTCGTAAGAGTCACAGGACATAAACAAGAGTAGCCCCATTTGGCAAAATACCGTCAAATAATTCCTGTAGCCATGGGTGGTTGGACTAAACTGCATTCCAACCATTTAATTTACCGGATGAATTAAGAAACAAGCCAATGCTTCTACTATGTCATTTGTCTTGCAATGGCAAAATTGGTAGAGCGTCGGCGTCTTCAGATCGAATCTTGTCGAAGCATAAATTTTTTTTATTTGGTTTTCAAATAATTAATTTTAGTTTTATATGGGAGAAAAATTTCTCTTATATAAGATATTTAGCAGGATATAAATTTAGGAATAAATACCGTTAGGGACGAAGCGTGTAGATCGCTGGATAAAAAAAATTTGCTTCTTAATTTTGTGATTCTGTCATATGTATATAAATAGTTATATTAATTGTAATTATTTAATAAAAAGTAACTAAAATAAAAATTTCTTTGTTGACCTAAGTAGGAATCGACTTAATTTTTTTTATATTACTTGTTTTTTCCTTAACACAAGAACTGTTAGGTTGATAAGAAAAGTAAACGTCATTTTCAAAATAATTCAATTTTAGCACTAACTCCGAAAGCTTGAATATTCTTAAAGGTCTCTTCATTAATTAGTGACTGCGAATTAAGAAATACAGAAATGATAAGTTAACGTAAAAATGTAACAATGATGATTGAATACATATTATGAATGTAAGATTTAAATGTTGTTGTAATAAAATTATCATATATTTTAATCAAATAAATTTTCATTACTTTGGGGCCTGAACAATACTTCATTATTACAAATGACAAACTTTGAATACGATTGAAAAATTTATTCTTTAACTCAAAGTATACCAACGAAAAATAGTTGATTAATACATGATTTCTATATTAAAATAAATATCTTGCGATTACGCTGAGTAATATTTGAAACGAAAATTAATTTTCTTCCTTATACATATGCTGGGGGGGGGGGAATTGTAAAATTTAATTTTTAATATGAAATAACTGAGATATCTTGATAAATTTTATTCTACATATTAACTAATTCTTATGTACGTAATGGGATAAATTACAGCTATTAATAAAGATTTTTTTGGCTGAAAAATGTAGGCTGAAGTAACCTTCAGTATCTTAAATTTTTAATTACTGTTCCGTCGTATCGTATGAATTTAATTATTACTAAAAATGATCGAATTATAAATTTTTTATTTGTAATTCTTAAGAATTCGTCACATAATTACCATCCAGAGTTACATATTCCTCCAAGCGATTTATGACCTTTAAATGACGTCATTGTAGATCTCGGCTCATTTTGATCACTATCTTTCTTAATACTGCATGTTTACTTTAATTTCAATAAATTAAAGATATACCCCAGAGTAGTCCTGCAATTTATAGTTGTGAAAATATTTATTTACATTTCTATGAACAAAATTTTATAGACAACAGTAAAAAAAAAAATTTCTATATACTGATAATAGCCTAATAGTTTTTCAAAATAATTTCACTCCGAATTTAAATGTGATTTATTTTTCTGTCCTTCTTATTCAAATCTGATAAACTCATACGAAACAGAACGTTTAGATATTAAGTTAAAAATTGTGAATATAACAATATTATTAGTAATATATTTGACAAGAGAGATGATCAATTTCCCCCTTTTTATAAAGTTCCCTTGTTTCATTGCAATTTAAGCTTAAATATTTTTAGAAGTACTTTTTATAGCTGTTTACTTAGAAATACCAAATTAGTTAATATACCTTTAAAATTTCAAAATAATTCAAACATTTTTTGTAATACATGTGTAAAGGCTGATTGCTTCGTTAAATTTTTAAAAACAAATTATTTATAAAATAATACGATTTATTAAATTATAATTTTGTTTAATTTTTTAACTATATTTTTAGCTGATCTTTATAAATGACTTTTTAATTAATAAATTATATTCATTTTAACTGTTATTATTTATTTTTTAAATGTTTTGCTTTTTTCCCTTTGCTCTTTAATGAGCTTTTACTTTATGGAGCATTTGTAATTATGTTCAGGTTTTCATTTAATTCTGACACTATTTGGTAGAGGGCTACCTTTTGCTCAATCATTTCATTTTAGAGCGGTTAATTTATTTGCCGTGTCTGCCCAATGTCTTCACATGTGAGTTTTTTTCGTCTTGTAGCCTATTTTGTGTTATTATATAATATTTTTGGTTCCTTAATCGTATTATGCTTTAGACATGCTTGGTTGTATCTGGAATTGCTTGGTTGTTTTTGTCTCAAATGATATTGTTATGAGTTTGTTTGTAGTTGATCTCTGTTCAGTTGTATCGTTGGCTTTATAACCATTTTACAGTAGTATAATTCGTTAATGGGTAGAGTTTGGTCATTTATTCTGGTATAACCAAGGCCAACAATCTGTAGCCTAATGTAACATTATTATATTAAAACTCCATTTTTTTCTTAAATAGTTTGTTTTCTTCGTTTTTTCTGCATCTATCTTTTTTGATAGTTTAGGTAGTTGTCCTTTAAATTTATCGTTTAATTTACTTTCTTTGAAAATTTCTATAGCATATAATATTTTTCTTTTATTGTTAAACTAACATTTATTTTTATTCATCTTTGTTTGCAATACTTTATTTGTATAAGTATAAAGATTGGTGTTTGCTTTCGTTTAAATAACACACACACACACACACACAC
>BMAW01065306.1:683372-701456 GCA_019974015.1 Nephila pilipes | reverse complement strand
TTTTTATTCAAAAATTGAGGTATCATCCCATGTACTGCAGTTGCCCTTGATTGACTAATTAGAAGCAAAAGTACTCAAAATTCCTGAGGAAAGACTGCAGACTTTGAGTGGTACCATTAAAAATAACACAAAATTCCAGTGGAATAAAATAAATGTTGAAATCTGCAAAAAGATTCATAAAAGTGTCAAACAAGCAAAATATTTCGGCAAAAATTACTACATGATGAGAGAAAGACTGGCTAAAAATGTAAAAGTTATTAAAGAACTAAAACTGCTCTATGGAAAAACGCTTACGTACATCTTTTTCTTTACATTATTTCTAGCATAGATATCCCAAAGGATACCATAGTTTGGGTAATAATCATCTGATTAATTATATTTGTCATAGTAGCGCATTTCTCTCGGCTTCCTCTTATCTTTTATGGTAACTAAGCGGAAGCTTATATTAAAATATTTCACGAAAATGTAAAAGTAGTTAACGCTTTGGTTAAATAATGCCTTAGATCTCAAAAGGAAATATTTTCCTTACTGAAGAGAAAAAGAGAATGGAGGCAAGATTTATAGAATGTTTCAAGAGATGAAAAACATGCCTCTCTTGTGACATCAAGAAATTTGAATTTGATATACTTGTTACTCGCATTAGTAAACATGTTTTGTGAACCTCTCACAAAAACGGAATTATTTAATGGAAGGAAGCATTTATGGGGATGGTAGGGAAAAGGGTTTCTCCGGTAACAAAGTTTCTAATTATTTTATAATTTGTGTGAGGTATTTAAAAAGAGTCAAATCTTAGTACCGAATTAACTGCTTAGGAAAAGAGAAACATAATGACAAAAAGGCAATGAATGAAGTGATGTGAGGTGAGAGATTATTTACATTTTTGAAAGAGAAATTAATCAAAAATTACAGAAATGAACCTCAATTTCGAAAATTCAACATAATTTTTAAAATTCATTTATTTTTGCTAATTAAATCTGAAGCTCTTTATTTGATAGTTTTTATTTTTAATTTTGAAATGAAGAAATAAGCAGTATTCATTGAAGGCCGAATAACTACACCCCATTAATTGAAGTTTTTCTGCTTGAAACCGAAAGTCTAAGGGAAATAGATTATAGAAGTTGGGTGTTGTTCTATTTTCTTGAAATATTTTTCCGATAATGCAATTTTAATAAAAAGACTTTTTACCCTTTGTACACTTACCGACAGCCTCCATGAATAAATTCAAAAGAATTCTTAATTTAATTTTCGTTCCAAGAAGTAGAAATGAAAGGCATTTTAGGCTAGACTTTATAATACACAATGAACAAAAATATTTCATTTATTTTATTTCATTACGGGGAATAAAAATATTCTTATTTCATGCGCACACACAGAGAGAAATAATCAATAAAAGTTAATTATAAAATATGATATAAAAATAATGAATAGATATAAAAGTTACAAGCCAATCTTGACACACAAAGAACATATGCTGATTTTAAAATATTAACAGGAATATAATATATTAATTATAATAAGATAATATATATAATTCAGTTTTAAATTAAAAGAAAATGAAAAAGAGAGATGATTTAAATGTCTTCATGTTTTCATGAAATCAGATTTCTTAAAAATACTTTTTCTTAAGAAACAGGATACCTTGAAACTTCTTTTCCACTAAAGCAATTAAATCAGAGACTTTGAATTTCCTATGTAGTAGCTCCGACACGCATTCCATTAAATTTAATCGGAAATATTTTTCCTTTATCACCGGTTCCAGTAGAAAATGAAATGCGTTTTAGCTTACTTTGCAACAAAGGATGGAAAAATATTCCTCATTTCTTTTTCATTGTGAGAATAAAAATATTTCCTATTACAAAGAGAGTATGAAAAATCTAATCATATATGATATGATAATTATGAAAATAAAAATAGATTAGAAGCAAATTAAAATGATAAAAAGACTTCTATACACAGCAATAAAATATCGATGGAAGAATTTTACACTAATATGTAGCTCAAATCTGTTTTCAAATTAAAAATGTAACATGATTAAAAATACCGTGTTCAACTTTTCATGGCAATCATACTTCCTTTTTAGAATTAGAAAACATCACATTTGCATCTAATAAAAATTTTTAAAGTTCTAGTGGCAGAAATAGCCATATAATATAGGTAAAGCAGAACACGCAATCAGTCAAGTGAATGATAGATAATTTTAAGAAGTATTTAATATGAAATAAGTAGACTTGTGTAATTTGAGAACAGTACCACAGCTTGAGCTATTAGATAAGTGTATTATCAATCAATAACCCCAGACTAACTCCGAGATGGCGCTCGTAGTAACAGTAACCAATCTTTCTAGAGTACAACCTTTACTTTCTGAAACTCGCTCTTAAGTCGATCGGACCGAAACAGCTGAGTTATTCTTATGGTTGGAGTAAAGTCGTTTGTAGTTTGTTTAAAAATGGAAAAACCGAGTTTCGTGTTCGGACTAAAACATTGTTTTTAATGAACACCGTACAAGCGCAAAACAATGGATTAGAAAAATACTGACTCTTGTCCATCAAAAGTAAACGATTTGTCGGTTGGTTTGCCGAGTTTAAACGTGGTCGTACGGAACAATGACGCGGAACGCCGGGTAGACCTGTAGGAATACAGTTCACCGGAAAAATGCGAGGTGAAGTGACAAGATATAATGAAAGATCGTAAGTGAAGAACCCGTGAGATTGCTGGATCAGAGTATCTATGAAGCGTATTTACTATCCTTCATGAAAATTGAGCATGAAAAGGTTTTCCAAGATTGCCCGCGATTGTTGCTTTCGATGGAACAAAAACAGCAACGAATCGATGATTCAGAAAGCTGTTTACCGCTATTTACTCGCAACAAAAAAGATTTCTTGCGAAAAAAAAAAGAAAAAAAAATTTTTTTTTGGGGAAAAAAAAAAAGATTTGGAAAAGCGTTGGAACGATTGTATCACCCTAAAAGGTGATTAACAAAAGGTGTTATGTTGATGAATAAAAAAAATTTTGCAAAAAAAAATGTTGTTTTCAATGTTAGTCTCGGGAGTTATTGATTGATGTGTTATTTCAGCTTACATTTACTATATTTGATAGGTATATCTATATGATGTTAAAGTAGTAACGTTACGACAAAAGCAAAAGTACTGTTTCCTTTTTATAAACAGCAACGTTCTTTTAATAACGGACTATCACTTTGTAATGGATTATTACTTTTGTGATTTTTTCCCCCCACTCTTTCATTAATTTCTTGAAGGACTTACTGACACCGTATTGGTTAAGCTGCGCGCCCACGTCAGACCTTTTCGAAAAAGACTTATTTATTTGTGATGTAGAGTGGACACTGTAAACGTAAGAAAGGAAGAAAATGAGTCGGGGAAAGGAATGACAAGGAGAAGGGTCCAAAACAAAGAAAGATCGCTACGGTATCCTGGGAGTGCAATATCCGTGTTTACTTAAAACAGAAAACCCAAGGGGATAGGGAAAAATCACTGGTAGCATTGGTGTTGTAAATTCTGTATTTATTTTAAGAAGCCCGTTACCTGCTATCTCCGTTCACGTCACAAATTGCTTATTAATTTCTCCATGTTATTTGTGATATTAATGAGGGAAACTTCATACAGATAATTGTGATATTTAAATAAAAGTTGCAGATTCCTTTATATGTATATATTTGTTTCTTACTTGTAGACTAGATTTTTTTTATTCGAAGTATTGAATATATGAAATAGTATTATATTTAGCTGTTCGATGTAATTGCAGATTAAATTGATTTTTTCTACTAAATAGGGAGGGGGGTGAGTCTTATATTACAATGTAACATAAATCAAGCTATAATTATTTTTATAAATACTATATAAAATGTATGATTTTTATTTTTTGTTTTAAGTATTTCTAGTTTTGATGTCCCCAGTATTTAATTTCTTAGTAAATTCGAATTGAAATTAGTCGTCGAATCAAACATTTTTAAAACTAAGTTCTAATTAATTAATTTCTCATTATTTGCGTAAAGAGTTAATCAGAATTAAGCATAAGACATTTTGTGGGAAATTTAATAGAAAAGCAACTGACTGACACTTGAAAAATTAGTATTTTATTGTAAAATACTTATACCAGACATTTTTTATTATTGTAGAAAGTTAAAAAGCTAGATGCTCTATCTTTCCCTAAGAAACTAAGCACATAAATCTTGGCGAACATGTTCATTCTTCTCCAATCGATCTTAAATACACGCTGACTGAAATTTGTCATCATTTAAATGTGTAGCGAGCTGGAACGGTGATGCATACATGTTGCAAAACTGTAGAGGTATCTAAAAGACTGTTCTAAAATCTGATGCGTAACTCTAATATTTAATCTTCTCTTAAAATAATTATATAATCCTTGTCTCAAACTTTAATAGAAGTCTTTTTATGTTCGATAATTCGTTGACTTCATATCATTTTTTAAAATATATTAAGGATATTAGTCCCATTTCATGCAGTAGTTCTTTCATATGAGTCTGTAAGAAATATCTAGATTTTATTGCAATTAAGTGAAGAATTCTTGAATGAAAATTCAAAGATAACGCATTTGAACAGACAAAATATGAAACAAATATGAAAGAAAAAACTCTGAATTATTCCTCTATTTAAATCAAAACCTCGATTGTTAAAAAAGAAATAAAAAAAAAATTTCCTTCGAGAGTGAGAGAACATTGGTGATGATGATCAATCATCGGAATGATTGTAATGATGCCATTGAGTAGATTTTGTTTTAAAAGACACAAACATGTGTATCTCACAAAGCTAGATTTCTCAATATAACAGTAAAACAATAGAATATGAAAAAATTTTGACAACTCGTTATTTCTCTTGGAGCTTCAATTATATTGAAATATGTAATCAAAAGTCATCTCGCTCCCTTTTCATTTTTAACTTCTTTCCTATTTCTTTACCATTAAAAATATTTTTAAGCCCTAATAAAAGTTTAATTATAGAATAATACACATTAATAAAAATGACTATGTTAAGGACAATCTGTTGAATTATTAGACACGTGTTTATTATAAGAACTGATATTGTCTTTTAGCCGAATGTAATATTTATATTTTTCGTTATTTAAGTGCATTGTCTAGACAGATACTTGAAACATGAGCTGTATACGATGACTTGAAATTTTATTCATTCACTTTTAAGTATGCACGTATGATTTCAAAATATGCCTAGATTTAATTGCAGGCTTGTTATTTGACTATCTGTTAAAAATATGCAACTGAAGTAAGCAGACAATAATTATATAGAATATTTAATAATTAACGTAGGGAATCTCCAAGAATTACAACGTTATAATTCAATTCCTTGTAAGAAATTAAGCAATTTTATAAAAGAGTTCGGAAGCAACAGTTCTGTGATATTAATCATGAATAAATTAAGGATAAATTTTTTCACAGTTGACAGAATGTAGGTGATATTTTTAATTTGAGAAATAATATTAAAAATGTTTTAATTGAATTTGTAAATCTTGAAACAGTGAAAAAGATATACCAGGTTATTCAAAATGAATCATCCGATTTCCAAAATTCCATATTTTCAAAAATAAATGACACGGATTGAAAAGTAATTCATGAATATAAAGGAAAAATGTGCAAGTTTTATATTGTGAACAAGAGATGGCCCTCGTGAGTATTTCGTAAAGCTGTTTTAGAAGTTTTCACGGAGCTACCTCGCAGTTGGATCGGTCGCGTTGGACCAGATAACTTGATGTTGCACAGCTGGCCACCTAAGTCACCTGTTATAGCCCCATGAGATTTTTTTTGCTTTTTGGGATTAGTAAATGATAAATTGTATGCGCCACCAAAATCCAAATTTTTTTCTGAAGTTAGACAACTGATTTTTGCTGCTTTACAATCAATTACTACTCACACTTTATTAAGTGTTTGGCAAAAATTTATATATCGAATCGATATTATACATTGACTAAAGGAAATTTTACCCACACTTGTAAAAAACTTCTATATTTTCCCATTGCATTCCTGTATTACTTATAGTTCTGTTTCGTTTATTTATGAAAATATATCTTTTTAAAATCGGATGAATAATTTCGAATAACCCTGTGTTATAAAAAGATTCTTGTTAAAGAAATGAATGTTTAAAAAAGTAGTTTAAAATGATTTATTCTCTTCTTACTGTAAGGCTAATTGCAGTTAGTAAATGTTTTTAAATTTCAAAATTTTCTTAAGAAATATAAATTACTACTTTCTCCAAACAAGTAAAAATAACATAATACATTCAACGTACTTTCTGTGTATATGTTTCATACTTACCCGCATTCTTATTTTAGAAAACGTTATTAAGACTTTTAAAAATTTCATGTTTTTAAAAATGTAATTTTCTAAATTGAAAATATTTCTTTTTTTAATATCAATATTGTAAAAAGAATAGTAAAATATAAAAGTGATTATCAGAAAATAATTCTAGGATAGCGGCACATACATTCTTCTGCTTGGATCGAACTGTCTCAAAATGCATTAAAATTGCAGGAAAACACATTTCGTAAGAATAAAGTTATCTGAAAAGAGCAAATAAAATACCTTTTTGTTCGAAAGAAGTTTTCCGAGTTTATCTTCCTTTCCTTAATAAAATATTTCGTCTTTTAAGCGCTTGTTTTCTTAAATCAAAACTCGAATCTTTTGTCGTCTTGGAAACTGTACGAATCATTAAATCATATCAAAATATCGCAATGACAAATGACTAATCTGAATTTACAATGACAGAAAAAATAATCTAGTCGTTAAACAGAGAGATTCTGGGTACTATTTTTTTTTCCCCAAGTTGTACTTTCGGTCAATAAATTGAGTCAGGTAGAATATCTTAATTTGAACCATACTTTTTTTTTATTTATTTCTTTTTTCCCAGCCTATTTTAAGTTGAACTTCGGGAACTGAATTCAGGGGTATTCGGTTACTTCGGCTTAATTTTCTACTTGTTTTAACGAGAATTTTTTTAACTTTTTAAAGAAATAAACAGCCCATTAGTGAATGAAACTACGAATCCTGCTGTAAAGTGGCTGTTTTTCCTTTCCAATGAGTAAATATAGAATTTTGAATTAATAAGATGATTATTTACAAATTCATAGAACTAATATTCTATTTAAGTGGTATATTTTTGTAAATTTTATATTAAATTAACCGCAAATAATACTTTTATCTCTTATACAATGTAATACCTTGAGTCGCGATCGTGTTACAAGATTTCTTTTTATGTTCTAATGAGGCCGTGCTAGCCTAATGGTCATGGTCGCGGGAACGCGATGGGCAGTTTTCGTCGAGTCGTGGGTTCTAGCTTTGATGCCACTAAAGCCCCGCTGTGAAGCCGGGGCTGAGGCACATTAAATCTGTCGGGGCTCAAAGTCCTCCCGCTGGCGTGGCGTGGAAGTTAGTAGAGGAAGGTAACAACTCAGGTGTCGTCCTCTTTGCTTGACCGAGGTACAAAATTGCGAGGTCCGTCTCCGATATCCCTCGTGTTGCTTCTAGTGCGACGTTAATAAAAACTAAACTAAAATCTTATGAATGCAAAGTTAATAAACAATTACATTCACTTACATGAATATAGATTAGTGGTTGCAGTTTTTGACGACTCGAACGTTCATCGTCTCCCAAGCTGATATGTCCACGTTTAAATGTAGCTGCCCGAAATTTCATGGTAGTAATTGATGGTGCAGAATCCCCAATCCAACTCATCTTTGATTGAGTAGGCGTAATGTCTTTCAAAAACAAATATTTAATGACAGCTCGATACTGGATTTTTTTCTATTTCCACAAAAACACATCAACTTTTTCAAACGATTATCAAACAACTGCGTATCCAGAAAAGCTGAAATATTGGTGAGTACCTGTCAAAAGTTGCACAATCACATTCCCAAGCTTTTATTCATGCATGTTGCCATCTTTACATTAAGAACGGAAATATTTCAGAAAACTCTCACACATGTTATTATTCTTCCACCTGAATGATTGGCAACACAAGTCGCTAACCCACACCAAGTGACAGACTCCACAGAGAGAAAAGAAGAGATAGAACCACTACATGCGGAAGATAGCAGTGATTGACCGTACTGAATGTGAAGTTTGCAATAGATTTTGTTAACGGAAAGCAAATCACACACTGGACCTGGTTATCCCTTTGTTTTTAATTTTATATTTTTGTTTGTACGGTCCAAAATGTTTTGTCCTTTTTTAATTAAGCATTTAAAGTTAAAAAGTGTAGTCTAACTTCAATAAATTCCTCAAACCACATACATACGAAAAAATGTACATACAGGCATACATACACCATACGCATACATAAACACAAATACATACATTCATGTAGATACACATACATGCATGTATACACACAAATATATGTATATATACATACATACACAAATATACATATACATACTCACATATATACATGCGTGCACACACAAATATACATACATACATACCCACTTACATACATGTAAACACACATACATATATACATGCATATACACGTATATACATACGCATACAAGCACACATACATACACACATGCAATTAAACACATATATAATCACATACATACATCTTACTTTGCTACGATTTAAATTGGTTTGATACTAAACAGTATTTAATGAGACTTTTTAGGGCTTTGAGTGTATTTTAAATTAATAGATTGTTTGAAGTATTTAAGTAAATTTTCGGCTATTTTATTTTCATAAGAAATTTTTCTTTTGATAATATTTGTAATTTTATTTTTGGCCATCTTTTTATCTGTATGGCTTTTTTTAATTGTTTTTATTCCTAAATAATTCTCAGTCCTCCCGTTGGCACCCCCACTCCTAACATCCACCCCCCTCTCCTAACATCCACTCAAATAATTATCCATATTATTATATATTACAAGTCGGTAAAATGGAAAGAATATGACTAATAACTCCTCCCGATAACAAAGGAGTATTAAAGATAATAACTCCTCCCGATATCATATTCTTTCCATTTTACCGACTTGTAATATATAATAATATGGATAATTATTTGAGTGGATGTTAGGGAGGGGGGTGCCAGCTCAGGTGTCGTCCTCGTCACTTGACTGTGGTTCAAAATTACGAGGTCCGTCGCCAATAGCCCTCGTGTTGCTTCTAGTGCGACGTTAATAAAAAAACTAAACTAAAACTAAACTAAATCCTAAATAATTCTTAAAATTGTTAGAGTTTATAATCTGAACTTTATATGATCTTGTTTACACACAGACACAGATATATATATATATGTGTGTGTGTGTGTGTGTGTATTTACGTCAATGTCTGCAAGAATTGGAATATGAACCCACAGCTTCGTCTCTGCCTACAAAAAATGCATTCATAATACGGTCCTAAATGTGTGTGTTGGTAAGCGCTGCAATTTTAGTTTAGTTTTTATTAACGTCGCACTAGAAGCAACACAAGGGCTATTGGCGAGGGACCTCGTAATTTTGAATTTCTGTCAAGTGACGAGGACGACACCTGAGCTGCCCCCCCTCTCCTAACTTCCACACCAACGGGAGGACTTTGAGCCCCGACAGATTTACGTGTATCAGCCTCGGTAACACGGCGGGTCTTTGGAAGCCAAGGATCGAACCAGCGACTGAAAGAAATGGTAAACGCTGTAATCGGTATAGTATAATAATAATGACGCATATTTAAAAGCGAGGTTAAAAATTAAAATTAGTTTCATACCATATAATTTTAATTCATATTGCTTTTCTAAAAATAGCACATAAACTTTTAATAAACGTGAAATTCTAGAATATAAATCGGTAAACGTCAGGGCAATTCATACAGCTAAAAAACTTATGTTTGCTACAAATATTTTTAAATCACACAAAAAATTTTCAAATTTACAGAAGCTGCAATTTGATCTCGCCAGTTCATCTCCAGATATTTCGAAGTATTACTATATAAAACTCGTTTTCTATTATATCTAGTGAACTATTAATATGAAAGCTATGTGATTGTGATTGTTTTATTAATCTCCTACTCAGAAGCAACGCGAGGGCTACTGGCGAGGGATCTCGTAATTTTGAACCTCGGTCAAGTAACGAGAACGACACCTCTCTCTTCAAACTTGCACTCCACGACAACGGGAGGACTTTGAACATAGACAGATTCAGCCTGCATCAGCCCCGGCTACACGGTGGGTCTGTGGTGCCATCAAGGCTCGAACCCAAGAAGTCGACGAAAATCGCCGGCCGCGAGTCCGCGACCTCTACGTAAGTTATAGAAAGAAATATAAATTATCTATTGTTTAGAATCCTTTCCAGAAAAGGCTTTTAGGAAGTGATATCATATTCTTTCCATTTTACCGACTTGTAATATATAATAATATGGATAATTATTTAAGTGCTCCTTGGCTATAAGTTTATTAATAATTCAGACAAGAGTGCTTTGCTTTGAAACGTGATCTGAGTCAAAATTTTTGTTTTAATTCGGTTTCTAAGGAATCTTCAACTAACTTTTTTAACAACATTCATTTCTATTTTCTTTTAAGAAATGTAAGTAGCAAATGCATTGGCTCATTTTTTTCTGTGGTGAAATCTTTAGCAATATAATATATAAGCCAATGTTTACTTCCTAGAAATATAAAACAAACATAATTACCGTAACGTAATGAGTATAAGGAACCGCTTTTTACTAAAAAAAATAAGGCCCCCCGAAACAGGAAGAGTTTCTAATGTATAGATAATTAAAAAGGGACTCGATTCTCGAAACTCTAATCATCATAATTTCCAAAAAGGCCATCTCAGTTTTTAACATGAAAGTACTGAGGTATTAAGCAATTTCTATGATGAATATAAAACATTTCTTTTATCTCTTAAAATGAAAATATTTATTTAATTAAAAAAAACTTTTTCCCCCCGAATTTTAAGCCAAAAAGGCTAAAGTACATGGTTTTTCAAAATGATTCATCCGATTTCAGATTTCCACATTTCCAAAAATAAACGAAACAGAATGATCAGTAATACATAAATACAAAGGAAAAATATAGAAGTTTTTTTTTTACACATTTATTCGGTATTGCTTCCTTTAGTTACACGTAAGATGCCAATTAAATATGTAATTTACTGCCTAACACATTGTAAAGTAGCATTGGTAATTGATAGTACAGCGGAAGAAATCCGTTGGTTTAATTCAAAAAAAAAAAAATGGATAATGGTGGCGCATGCACTTTATCTTTTGCACCCCCCCCCCAATAGAAGAAATCGCATGGGTTATCAAGTGATTAAACATGGGAATCACATATCAAAGGATTAAGGTGGTCAGCTGTGTAACATAAAAAATGATCTTGTCCACTGAGACCGGTCCAACTGCATTGTAGCTTTGTGAAAGCTTCTAAAACAGCTTTCGTTAAATAGCTTCACGAAGAACACCAGGGCTATATACTTTTCACAATATAACACTTTCGCAGTTTTCCTTTGTATTCATGTACTATTTATTATTCTGTATCTTAGTTCATTTTTGAAAATATGGAATTTTCAAATCGGAAGAATCATTATGAAAAATTCTGTATTTATCGAAACTGGTATTACAGAGTTGAAAGCTTAAAGGGTGATATGACTGTTGAACGTGATACATCGAACATTTTATATTAACTCTTTAAAATTTCTATAACTCCTTAAAATTTATAACTCTTTAAGACTAGTAACTTATTTTTTTTAATTTTATAACTCTCTTAAATTTCAATCAAATGATAAAACTTCTTTTTTGTAAGTGATAATTCTATATCATTTGTATTTATTTTAAACTAACTTTAGACATTAATAAAAACTTTAATTAATTTATCAAATTTTACCTAGTGTTAACGTACTGAATGGAACATACTTAAAAGGGTCATACGACTGTTAGCGTAGTTCAGTGGTACACTTTCCTTTGCCATGTCAACTTTTAGGTTATTTCTATCTGTTCACCATATGACTTGTGGCGATATTCTCTTCATTAATCTAGGAGTCTTTTTAGAAATTTGAACTGTATACAGATACAACTCCTAGCCAACCAAATGAAAAGTAATTATGGGAATTAGTTGAAGATAAAAATGTAATGATTTGAATTACAGATAGTGATATCTAAGCGAAACAGAATTTAAAGGAAAGAGAAGGGAAATGGAAAAGAACGACAGGTTAATAGATGTTGTACACTAGAGTAAATGATTGTAATTAATCGTCTGTACTGAAAGTAGTTGGAAGTAACTCTTGATCAGAATAATAAGAGTAGTTTCTGCTATAATCCAAAAGGGCTTAAATTGAAATGAGTGATAGGGTAATCAAACTTTATTATCTCAACATAAACTAAAATTAACTGAGTTAAGAGGGATTCGAGTGAGAGAAAGCGATCTTGCATATTCGTTGAGGGACAAATGTTGTCTTTCTCATACGGGTGGCCGCGGTAGACTAGTGGTCATGGTAATGGACTCACGGCCGGCGGTTTTCGTCGAGTCGCAGATTCAAGCCTTCGATGGTACAAAAGACCCGCCGTGCAGCTAGGTCAGATGCACGTTAAATCTGTCGTGGCTCCAAGTCCTCCAGTTGTTATGGTATGGAAGATTGGAGAAGGGTGTGCCGGATGAAGAATCATCCTCGTCACTTGACCGAGGTTCAAAATTACGAATTTCGTCACCAATAGCTCTCGTGTTGCTTCTAGTGCGACTTTAATAAAACCAAAGAACCAACAATAACCTTCTCTTACGGTAAATGCGGTAGCCTAGTGATCACGGTCGTGGACACGCAGCCAGCAGTTTTCGTCGAGTCGTAAGTTCGAGCCTTCGATGGCACCAAAGACCTGCCGTGCAGCCGGAGCTGAACGCGGTAGCCTAGTGGTCAAGGTTTCGGATTCGTGACCGGCGGTTTTCGTTCAGTCGCGGGTTTGATCCTTGGCCACTAAAGACCCGCCGTGTATCCGGGGCTGATGCACGTTAAATCTGTCGGGGCCCAAAGTTCTCCCGTTGGCATGGTGGAGAAGTTAGGAAAGGAGGTGCCAGCTCAAGTGTCGACCTCGTCACTTGACCGTGGTTCAAATTTACGAGATCTGTCGCCAATAGCCCTCGTGTTGCTTCTAGTACACCGTTAATAAAACCAAACACTTTCTCTTACGTATCTTCAATTAGAGTTTTGAATTTATTGACTGTTTAATTAGATTTAAAAATAACTCTAGAGTTATAAAGAAAGAAAGAAACCTATTATAGGTTTCATCTGTTTCTAGAGATGATTAGTATTGGTAATTAAATCGATGTTAAGGGAAATTTTATATTTAAGTTTTGTCAGTAGGGAATTTTTTTTTGTTGTACTTCATTGGAAAAGAATCTCCCTTTAACCATGAAGTAATTAAATAACAGCTCTAATTTTTTTTTATTCCTCTCCGAGAACGGGAGACACTTCAATTTTTATATAAATTGCGTTGCGAGTTGAATGACAAAATTATACAGCATATGACGTTTATTATCAAACTTTCTTTCATTAATATACGTCATTTAGTGCTTGAAGATTTTGATGCATAAGGATGTAGGTTACACTGAATAATATTGAGAAAATTGTATAACTACAAAACAAAAAAAAAATGATAAGAATTATTATTTTAGTATTTAACTCTAATAACTTATCGTGCTTGAACATAATTCCAAAATAGTTTAATCCGTTTTATCAAGAAGGGGAAAAGTGGAGTATTTTTATTCCTCTGAAGGAAAACAATACCTCTCTGTCTCCTAAGTTTACGAGTGGTTGTGGTAGCCTAGTGGTCATGTTCACGGACTTGTAGGCGGTGGTTTTCTTCGAGTCATAGATTCGAGCCTTGATGCCACTAAAGACCCGCCGTGTAGCCAGAGCTGATGCACATTAAATCTGTCGTGGCTGAAAGTCCTCCTGTGGCGTGGTGTGGAATTTCAGAGTGGGGGTGCCAGTTCAAGTCTCGTCCTCGTCACTTGACCGAGGTCCGTCGCAAATAGCCCTCGTGTAGCATCTAGTACGACGTTAATAAAAAAAACTAAACTAAACCTCTACAGACCCGTCGTGTAGTGCTACTCACGCACTTTAAATCTCTTGGGAGTCAAAGTCCTCTCATTGATGGAGATGAAATTTTGGAAGTTGGATGCCAGCTCAGCGGCTGCTCTCGTCACTTGACCATGTTGTTTCGAAATGATAGTTAATAAACTAACATTTTCTATTTATAGTTAATTAACTTTCAGTCAATAAACCAAAAACACTATTAATGATCCTCTATATGGTAATTCTTTTCTTATTAAGACTTAAGATAACAGCGGTAGCTCAGTGATCCTTGTCTATGTCCGGCGACTTTCAAATCAAGTCGTGAGTAAAAGACTTGTTCCATCAAAGACAGTCTTGTAATAGGGAATAATGCGAGTTAAATGAAACCTATATCATGGAAATTTAGTTTAGTTCAGTTTTTATGAACGTCGCAGTAGAAGCAACATGAGGCTATTGGCGACGAACCTCGTATTTTTGAACCACGGTCAAGTGACGAGGATGACACCTGAGCTGGCACCCCCCTCTCCTAACTTCGACACCACGCCAATGGGAGGACTTTGGGCCCTGACAGATTTAACGTGCAACAGCCCCGGCTACACGGCGGGTCTTAAGCAGCAAAGGTTCAAACCCGCGACTGTACGAAAACCGCCGGCCACGAATCCGAAACCATGACCTCTAGACTACCGCGACCACAGTAGGTATTAAGATATATATATATATATATATATATATATATATATATATATCAGCTCAGGCGTCATCTTCTAACTTTACTGTGATTTAAAATTCCCTGACCATTATTAATAATTCTGGTGTGACTTCAGTATGGGGCTGCGGTAGCATAGTGCTCATGGTTTCGGATTCGTGACCGGCGGTTTTCGTTCAATCGCGGGTTCGATCCTTGGCCGCTAAAGACCCACCGTGTAGTTGAGGCTGATGTACATTAAATCTGTCGGGGCTCAAAGTCCTCCTGTTGGCGTGGTGTGGATGTTAGGAGAGGGGGGGTGCTATCTCAAGCGTCGTCCTCGTTACTTGACCGTGGTTCAAAATTATGAGGTCCGTCTCCGATATCCCTCGTGTTGCTTCTAGTGCGACGTTAATAAAAACTAAACTAAAGTAACTCCAGTATGACATAAATTCAAAATGAACCAAACCTTAACAATCATTTAAATTACTAGAATTTATCGTAAATTTTTAATTATTACTAATAAATAACCATGATATCTAGATAAGATTTATTCTGCACATTAATTGATCCTCATGTATATATTGTTGTATATTACAGCTATTCATGTTGATTTGTTTGGTTTCAGGGAGCCGTAGATTGAAGTACCTTGCAGTATATAGCGGGCCGCGGTAGCCTAGTGGTCAAGGTCGTGGACTAGCGGCTGGTGGTTTTCGTTCAGTCGCGGGTTCGATCCTTGGCCGCCAAAGACCCGCCGTGTAGCCGGGGCTGATGCACGTTAAATCTGTTCGGGGCCCAAAGTCCTCCCGATGGCGTGGTGTGGATGTTCGGAGAGGGGGGTGCCAGCTCAGGTGTCGTCCTCGTCACTTGACCGTGGTTCAAAATTACGAGGTCCGTCGCCAATAGTCCTCGTGTTGCTTCTAGTGCGACGTTAATAAAAACTAAAAAAAAACTAAAAAATGTAGTATATAGCAAAGTTTTAGTCATTATTAAAAATACCCAAGTTAGAAACTTAATTTTTTTTTATTATTTTTAAGACTTCGCTACTTAATCATCTTATCCAGAGTTATACATATATTCCAGCGTTTCTTGATATTTCGAAGGTCACCGTTGTCACGCTTCCTGAAATCTAAACAAATGACCATGAACAGCTGCAATTTACAACACTATGTACAAAAAGATCAGTTAATATTCAGAATAAATTTTATTCACATATCTCGGTTATTTCTAAGGGATAAATAAAATTTTCAGTACCCAGTAAAATTTTCAGTTTTCTTTTGAAAGTTCATCAGATACATTACCTTTTAACACACTTCACAGCAATTACTTGATAATAAGTCTAAGTAAAAAAAAAAAAAAATATGGAGAGAAAATGTAAAAACAATATATAGAATTGCATTCACCAAAATTTTATACAATGTTTAATGCTTTTTAGAGAAATGTTTTAAAATTATCATGTACTTAGTGTTACAAAAAGTAAAATCAAAAATCCTCTATATCCTTTAAAAAAAAACAATAATTTCTTTAAGCTTCCTTGCAGTGAGCCAAATAGTTTCAAGGGCATATAGAATTTTTAGGATTGTATTTTTATGTATATAATTACTTTATATTCTATTCAGAGAGCACAAAGGCAATTACTGTCGAGAGATTGACACTTGTTACATGCAGTCATATAGTGTTCGTGCTTTTATAATTGTTAATATAATATCTAATTGTAACCTATACATTATTATATACCATTCCATAATTTCTATGTCTCTATGCCTATAACTTCTTTAACATATTTACAGATATATATATTTCTTTTTATTGGGAACTTTGTTTTGTTGATATCAAGCTCTTACACAGAGTGAAATAAACTAAATTTCTTCTCTTAGTGACCACTCTTTTTGACAATAAGCTATAAATCTCATCCATTCCTAGCCAGAAAAGGAAAAATGCGTTTGACTCTTATTAGATATTGATTTATTGAGGACAAAATAATAATGATGACGATAAAATATATTTATCAGTCTAGAGATAACCGGAAACATTGTACTATAACGACGATTTGTTAGAAAATTTGGATGTATTATTCTTAGAAAAAAATACTCTGGAGAAAAAAGATTTTATATTTTCCAGGAATTATTGAATATCTGTTTATGTAGTACGTTGCTTAATAAGGAATTTCTGAAATTCATTCTAACTCTGAGTAAGAACTAATAATACCTCAAAGAAAATATCCATCAAGAGCAATGTAAAAAGTACATTCACAGTGTACACAAGCAGTACCAAGACCCCTTCTTCTAAGAAAAGTACAAATAGCTCTATCTCTACGAAACAAACGTTATGATTTAGCAACAATCTTCAGCGACGCGTAACAAGCGATTGTATTCATTTCTGATTAATTCCGACTTGGCAGCGTTCCTTTACATAAAGCTTTTGTATGCGTCTAAAATAAAAAAAAAAAAAAAAAGGGGAGCAAAAAAAGAACATCATATAATGTTTTAAATTGGGAAACTCGGCCACAAAAACTACTAAAGGATTAAATTGGCATACAGTGACTGTGCTATGAGTCGTTCCCTATATCTGAGTGGTTTCAAAGGTTTAAAACTGGAAGAGAATTAACCAAAGATGAGGGATCGCGTCGTCCATGACCCAATGATGATGTTGAGCTTATGCAACAAAGTTTTGGTGTGGTTTCATTATGAATGAGGCATTCTTTAAAGATGTTTTGGATTGGCTTTTGAAATGAATGCATCTGGTGATACCTGATTTGTTGGACAGTGGAAACGGTGCCTATTGCACAATGCCCCTTCTCTCAAATCTATCCTTTTGCAGCATATTTTAGCCAGTAGGCAGGTTGCATTCATCAGCCTCTCTCTCTCTCCCCCTACTCACTAGATCTGTCCCATCCCAGGCTAGTTTTTTTATTTCCTAAATAGAAACTGAAAAGATCAGCATAACGAGTTGAGATAGAAGAGACTGAACCGACGATGAAATCGAAATTCAACAGTGTTAGAACGGTGGCGCTGCAGACGTTTATGGACCCGTACTCTCGTTCCAAGTTTAGTACAAAATAGTGAGGAAACTATGTAGAAGCTTAATATCTGATTTTAGTACATCCTCTGGATTATATGGTATGTATAGAACAATCCTAGAAAGTTTTAATGCACAGTATATATAAATGTAATACACATAAAAATGAAGTTATCAATACTCTTAACTAAAACATGAATACGTTTTGAATATTTTCCACAAGAAAAAATATTTGCAACTGAACTATTTTTGTGTGATTTATTGGTACATAACACATGGATCAATAAGTCCCGAGACTGTGCGGTCCTTTTTTATTTTTTGCGATTTCCTCCTTCAAACGCACCAGCAAGTCAATATAATAATCA